>QNGE01002852.1:19506-95906 GCA_008508345.1 Paragonimus westermani | reverse complement strand
CGACCCTGAGTGGCTACTGTGTCATCGAATGGGGGTAGTCGAACGTGACCTCGAACGCTGCGTCGTGAAGGCCTGGATTTGTTTAGTTAGGGTGGCGACTTGAGCATTTAAAGTGGCAATTGCGCCCTGACTATTCGAAGCGAGCTGAAAAACAGCGGTGCCGTATGTTTTCCCGATCTGGTCGGCGACATCAGCCAAGGTTGACAAGGTTGCTGATGGATTTGTGCTAAGGATGTTTTGCATATCCTTAGGCAAACGCTGTAGCCACATCTCCCTGAGTAGAGCCTCTTCTATGTGTGTTGTGCCTGCTAACCGCTGCATGTGGCGAAGGAGCTGTGATGGTTTACGGTTACCGAGCTCGGTGGCACTGAGAGGCTGAGAAATACGCTGGAGATCGGACAAGCCAACGCGCTTAACTACAGCTGCTTTAAGTTGCTCGTAGTGTTTCGTGGAGACCGGTAACTCCAGAATATCATCCACATCGCCGATGACGTGAGGTGGCAGTGCCGCAACTACGTGATGAAAACGGGTTAGCTTTGAACTGATTTTTCGTAGCGCAGATGTGGCTTCTAACTGAGCAAACCACGATTTAGGATTAATCTCTCTAAAGGTTGCAAACGGTACGGCTAATGCACTGACCAAAACGTCTGACAAAACGCAAGGTTGAGCCTGCATTATTGCGGAATGGATAGTAGATCGATTCTAAAAAGTGAATAGGTGAAACAGAAATAGTGACTCATAGTTGTGCAAAAGATATATCTGTGGAAAAGAAAAATTATTCGAACAGACTTACCGATTTGGTCGGGTTCACCAATTTAGTGCTCGTCACACCAAGTCGCTGTTTCCCCAGGTACGAATTATCAGACGCAAAAAAATGCCGTTGAGGAGAGAGACCAAATCTTTATTCGACGAAATGTACAAGTGGTCTCTGATGGCGCTATAAACGGCACCAACACGCAAGTTAGCTAGAGGGGTTAGAGACCGGCCGTCGACGAGCGAATAATCCGGAAGAATGTGACACGTGTGTGTTTCGGGTTTGCGCAGAAGTCACATGACATGCAGACATACAATCGGAGAGCATACAACATGCGAGCTTTCTTAATTGCCTAGGTACAATATGTAACTATGAGTTTTGGAACTATTTTACACACACCGCAGGCAGGCCAGTGAAATCTTCAGGTCGCTACACATTGGCGTAGGTGACGTAACGGTGAGTCACGCGAGGTAAACCGTTTCTTGCGAACGGCGTAGTGATTCACCGACTACTATACTAACGGAGCGGTGCAGTTGACTATACTTAGGACATTGAACCGTAATCCATTACTGTGACGCGTAGAGACAGTGGTAAGCACTGGAAGTGATTGGCTATGTACGAGAATCTGTCAACCGGTGGCCGAACAGGCGACCATATGAATCAACTGCTGTATGCGCCTCGTCTGTCCGTTCCGTTTCCTTATTATTTTTGAGGTGTCCTCTGAAGAATCAAATCGATGACCAGTTGTAATTAGTTTAAACTTTTCCCAGATCGTTCATCCTGCTGATGCGTTCTGTGACGGTTCCCGTGAACCATGCTGCGCATCCGACATGTGTACGGATGATCACTTTTCGCACTGACATCACTGAAGTTCATAACATAGTAAACGCAGTGTTACGGGTAATATATCACTAGGCAAACAATGCCTCTCCAGCTGACTCTTCCGGACATCTCGATTGCTACTCTAGTTGGGGCGCCATCAGAAGACTCACCTGTGAGTATGCCATCATATATATCTCATTGGTTACCTTCCTCCACTCATCTTTGATTGGCTTTAATACCGGAATGTGGGGCACCATTTGTAGAAACTTACCGCTCTTCGAACACGCCTTCGAGATCTTTGCGACGGAGTGCATCGTCAGAGACTGTCACCAAGTTTCTTGATCCATGAGACTATCCAGCGTAGTCCGCAGCATGACTTGACACGTAGCTTTAGTATGTAAATCACTCTTAACGGATCACTTCACCAAGCATCATTCTACTATAACGCCAGTGTTGTGAGCATTGCTTCCCCAAACACCATCAAAAATTGCACGCGCTTTCATTCCGTGCATTGCCCTTGCACGAGTATGACTACGGAACAGGTGGAAATTGGCTAACTGATTGAAAACTCCGCAGCCCACTTCTCAGTGCTCAACTCTGTATTCCTAGTCTTGGACAGTGAGTGTCTTGACGACTCGTAATCCCCCATCCAAGTAGTCCTCAATGCTGCTTCACAGAATGCCCCGCTTACGTTATTTCCAACGCCCCTTGATACTCGCCCTTAAACCGACTCTTCTCGACGGGTTTCGTCCTCGTTCGGACTCATCGGATAGAGGCAGCCTGGATGGGCATCGAAGCGGCTACCATTCGCTCTACGAGTCAACGCCCTTATCCACTCGGCCATCAGTCTTATGGGCGTCGCTTGTGACGGGGGAGTTTGTATGTACTTGACTTAGGGCTTGTTTGTACCTAGTGAGTGTTTTCATTCGCAGTCCTGGGAGATTAAAATTGACAGAGGAACCTTCAGTTACTCCTGTCAACTGCTCAACTCTTTACGTCGCCCACAGATTTCCTTTGTGCCTACCACATTGTCCACACATCTGGTTGTTCTCTGTACTAGAAATCCATCGGCTGTCAACAGCCATCCTTTCGTTACCCTTCTCGGATATATATATTTAACACGTGAAGACCACATTGGGTAGCAGACGTGCAGCAATATGAGATGAAAAAAGGTTGTGTAAGGTATGAAACGAAAAAGATGTAGAGAAAGAAACAAGAGAAAATTAATCTGATGTGTATAGGGATTGACTTAAATTCTTCGCCACATCACAGCGTCCTCAATCGAGGGTGTTTATTACCCTTCGGACCCCATCCAGGAAGCCGGGAGCGCTCTACTGAAGTAAGCCTCGGTGTGAGTGCATTCGTACCCCGAACCTAAGTCATACGCTGCCGATCTAGTCGCCTCTTTCAACCCAACCCACAATTCGCAAACAAAGTACGATGAGACAGGCAGTGTACTGGCATTCGTAAGATATGGCCAAGCCAACGAAGCCTGTGAGACGAAGTCAGCATGACCAGGAGTCGACAGAGTCTTTTCGTTCTGAAGACAATTCTGTGAACTTCGTCATTGTTGACATGGTGTTCCCATCACACGCCGCTAATGCTTCGGAAACACAGACAGTCGACAACGGATCCTCTTTTAATATCCTCTGTGTGAATGGATCAGGTTTTGAAGCCGTACAATGAGACAGTCGTTGCAATGACATTATACGCTGGGCCCACTGCAGAAGGACTGGGATCATACGACGTCACAGATAAAGTAATTTGGCAGACGCGATTCTCAGAGATGTCAGACACCCGCAAGCGTACTTTCCGTAGATTTGATCGGTCATTCTTACAACTGCTGAACTGAGGATTATATTTGCTGGCGAGTCCCTTGATTGTTAGCCTCCAAGCCGATGAAAATTAGTATGCTACCTCGTACTCGAGTGCTTAGAATTGTATATTGGCCATAACCTACATTGCGGACACAGTGCGGTTATATCTGAAAATGCCAAGCGGCTTCTCAAATCAGCTGGAAGTAGCTCCCGTCACTCTTTTTCAAATTCTGTTGAGAATTCGGACTGCCCTCGAATGTTTTCTGTACTCGCTGCTCGCTGGCTTTCAATTTTCTCATATTGTGCGCTGGATAGATGTGATAAACTATCGTGTCTGACCGGTTTTACCAGGTGTGTCTGGTCTTGTTTGATCGTGCGCAGTATTACACTTGTGTGCGTGCACGTTGAACAAACTTGCTTGAAGCGTACAATAGTCGCGTCGCATGTAGAGCGATTTTCATCCTTGTCCGTCGTGTCGATTCGCCTCGTACGAAACGTATTGTCACAGGATGCGATACCTGTAGCTTTGGTTTTTGTAAACGTTTTTTTAAGACGCTGAAAAATGTTTCATGTTTGCTATACAACCAAGTCACCTTTTATCTTCAACCTAGCGCCTAGTTTGTTCCAGGAAGTCTTTTGGTGTCAGTCTACTCTCTAGCTAACTTGGTTGTTTTTCGTGATACTTTGGAATGATCAGGTAACCGTGTTCCTGTGACATTCTTGTGCTAATGACATGATTTCGTAGTCTTTCACGTAGAAAACACTGGTTTGATTTCAACTGAACACAACGTTTTTCGCACTTAATGTTTTTTCGCTGTCAACTAAACGTCTTTTTATCCATTAGATTTTTTAAAAGTACAGTAGTTTACTATCAGACTTAACTCTAACAAGTTCGTGAGCATCCACTAACGTGAGTATAATCTTAGAACAACCTTACACGCTGAAGATATATATATATGTACGTGGTAATCAGTAATATTAATAGCGAAAGGTTGTGACCAAACTGACCATTAATTCGGCACCAAGAAGCGAACACAATCAATAAAAATTTGTAGAACGAGCTATGTAACGATACTATCTATCTATAGTTGCTGAGACCACCTTTGGCAATATCATGATTGAGTGTGAAAGACAATCACCGAGTGATCGGCATTGACTGTGACGTTCCAAGCTCACATTAGGATCCGTTTTCAGTCGACGGGCGTAGCACCGTGCAGACGTGCTGGTCCCCGTATATGTGACTCTTGGTAACCGAATTAAATAGCCCGTCACCGCCACGATGAAGAGGGTTGGCAACGCGTCAGCGAACTTCATCCATTTGAGCCCCAACAATTGGTCGGCGCAAACTTGTCCATTTGAAACCCTGTTATCACGGCTATGGCACGCCGTTTGAATTGTGAGCCAGGCTGGGACGTTGGCAAGGCACATATGTTCGGCCTGTACCCTGTTTTTGAGTTAGACCTCACAGACCTGTCCGGAATTATGTGACAATTATAAACAATGAGAATGAGGTTGAATTGAAGGTGTATCTGACCAAGCCGTAGTTCAGTCATTACAGACTGGACACCATACTAGGTAGACCAGTCTGTGGTTGGGTTTTGTGGCTGCATATCTAAACAGTCTAGTTTGGTCCCGACAACCTTAAAGACACTGTTAGCAAGATTTTTCAGTCTTCATTTTCTTCCTTGGAGCGCAGAGATCTATCTCCGGGATCGTTACCTGTCACATTTTTTAGAGTGTTCATATCAGACAGATCGCCTCCAGTTGCTTATTAAAACCTTTGGTAACACGGAACGTACGAACAACGCGATTGATTCTCTTGTGCGCCTATTGTGAGATGGGACTTGTTTGAATTTTCTTCCATGTTCCCACTGCCAACGGCTATCAGAAGGAATGTTTACCACAAACCATTGAGTAATAGATGTCACTTTTCGGATTCTGAAATAATCTGTCTGCTCACCACCTAAGTATCTGGCACTTGGTTTACGGCGCAAGGAAGGAGATTCTGATGTATTGTTTCATCCGCACCATAGCACACTAGTCTGAGTGATGTCTCGGTTGCTGGATGTTTAACACCATAAGCAGTGCATTCGAGCTGGGTATGTCGTGTCCGTTGGTTGCACAGTCATATGTTTGCGACGCTTTCTTCGTTTGGCGCTCACTTCTATTCATGTGTTCATGCCGACCGTGGGATTCTTGTGTGTGCTCAAAATCCCCCTGAACGTTTGTTCTAAAAATGGGCTTTTCACTTCGTTTGATCTTCGGAATTGGGCGGTTTTGTTAGTATTCTGATTTGGGGGCTAATGTTCACTGTTTATTGGCTGGATCTTGTTGAGCAGTTAACTTTCGCGCGACTTAGATATTCATCAAGTCACGTGTTTTAGCTATTTGGATTTACTAGAATGTTGCAATCACTGATCGACTTAATGTGATCAGATATACTCAGTTATGGTAATCTCATTTTCTTACCAATTTTGCTATCGTTGTCTGACTTGCAATCCGATACAAACGCGAAGACATTTGCTTACAAACGTAACGTTTCAGATCACCGTCATCGGTGACCGCAATCTGTTAATTGTTGTTAACTGTACTTGGTTGCCGTACGGCTATGGGAATAATAGACCGTTCCCGTTACTTTTGCTCAGTTTTCGTCTCGATGAGGTTCTCCGGCCCATGTGTCTTGGTTTGCCACGTGACAGTATAAACGCTAAAGATCAACCCCACTTTTAGTCCGTTCTTTGACGTTTTTCATATCTGGTCTGTTTTTAGGCCGTCTAGCATGGTCTGATGCTAACTTTCGTCGCCCCTCTTAATGGCTGATCAGTTGCCGTATGTCTCGCGCGGCTGTCACTTGGACCAGATGGCTTCTGATGTGGACGTCGAGTGTAGTGTTACCAGTATCTACACTCGACCAGCCAGTTCAATCAGTCTGCTGACAGATCGATTGAAACTTTCCAGTTTGAACGAACCCCACACAGCCGACTTACGATGGACCACAGATGATCATTTTGCCGTGCAAAGCACCTGGGTTTCAGCCCCCTGTCAGCCTATCAGTGATGATGATATGGGACGAATTTCGCACACAATGAATGATGGCACACTGCCAAACAGTGCTCCTCCATTGACCACATACCATGTCAGCCCTTTCGTTCGCAGTTCGTTATCCAAGGATAAGCAATCAAGTCATGAGAAACCTAGAACGGAGAGGGAGAAGAACAGCAGTGGACTGCCAAATTCTTTGGTGAGTGACTTGTTGCCGGTTTCTTCTTCTATAGCTGTACCCCACCCCCTATTCGCATGCAAGTTGTCTACTGCTTAATCTGCAGCCGTACTCATTTTTTGCTTGTTGATTCACTCAGAGTAGTCTGCTCGAGACAATCACTACTTTCACACATATCTAATGCTTGCTAAGACACTTCTCCATTCGACACGGCGAACAGTTACTGCTGGTAGTGCACATTTTTATCGCTCATAACCACGCAAATCACAATATTCGATTACCAAACTTTTTCTTTTCTGCACGTATAACGTAGGATCGCCCCTATGCACTCCTCAGCTCGATAAAATAATGCAAAGTGCAGCGATAATCCCTCATATGGAATATACTTCTCCATAGCTTCTAAAATGCAGTCGTTCCTACAGTGTGCTGACTGGACAGTCATTCCAGTGATAGACTATTAGTGCGTGTCGTATCAAGCGATAATCTCTCATGGCTGTTATGGTTTTGGTAGTTTAACCGTTACGTTAGAAGTACCGTAACGTTTGAGAACCATAATAACGTGATGCATATCACTCTGACGTGTTTGTCGAACGTGGAAATGAAAGCGAGTGAAGAAGAGTCGCCGTTGAAAGGAACCACTGACGTGGGGCTAGACCGGGCAAACCCTGGTAATAAACAGACCACTTCTTCAACTGCCTCTTTGTGGGCAACACGCGTTTTTCAAGAGGCGACCCACGTATCGCCTCCCATGACGGATTATTCAACAGAGGCTTATATCTCTTCTGTTGATTCTCAGAGCCGTATCATATCCATTGTCTTACCATAGCTCGTGAAAGCTTTAGCGATCCACTGACTTGATTTGCTCACTCGAAATCCACAGACGACTTACCATTTCAGTCACATTCGACATGATGTGCACCCGACTGCTAAACTCTTGCTTCAACCCGGTACGCTTATTGGAATGCTTTTCCAAGTCTCATGTCTAACTGTTGTACTGAGAGGCAAAGGTACATGATAGAAAGTTCTACGGTGAACGTAGAAAATTTCACCATTGAAAACAAAACAGAGGTAGAAGTAGGATCCTGTAAAGAAAAGAGGCTAACAACCTTAATGCTGACTTCTTCTATGTCATAGTCTAGAAGTGCCTGGCTTTGATTCCAGCTGTCTGTGGAAAATCTTGTTAATTGGACGAAGTTTATTTGCGGCATTCATCTGAGGTCTATTACTCCAAACAAGGCTCATATCTGGGTGCATGACTATCGTCTTGATGACCGTGACTTTAGATGCTTTGTGAACTTGTCAAGGCGTTGTGAATCGGATTCTGGTCGAAAATCTCGTTGGCAGTAACTAGAAACTAGGTATACTTGCCATTGCATAATCGCTATCTTCGCAGCGACTTCTCGATTTTGCAGTAGTTTACGACTGCTTAACTCCTGTGCAGATGCACCACCAGTTTAAAGAAGATAGGAAGTGCGTTATATTCTGCGGACACCTCAATCGTTAACATTGTTCGAACCCACTTGAACAAAATTGCATGTTCCTATTTAGTTGTTGAATTATATACTAAGTCGGGAGGGTAACTTAACAGTAACCTACCGCCGATTTGGTTTCTACAACCTCCGTTATATTTCGGAGCCATTCAGGGCTAGATCCCCTGATCCTATTCAGCTGGAAGTTGCGACCTGTAAGATTCCACTATGGGGTCCGTGGTATAACTGTAGGACGGGTTCACCAGCAACTGTCCTACATTTCATCCCTCTTGAAACAAACTCCGTTTGGCTTAGTGGCGACGGCACCAAGTGCCAACTTCATGGTCACATTTTCGATTACGACCCCGCTTCTGGCGTTCCTCACTCGGTGTACTTAACTGTTCTTGATCCACCTGACATCTCGTCCCGTGTTCAGACTGGAGAAACATGTTCGTGCTTGTGAAACATTTGGCGGTGTACACTTGTTACCGACATCCATCATACGAAGCTACTGCTCTGTGAACGTATCCACAATGTCTTACCAATAATTGACTCCTCACTTTGTCTACTGTCAACACTTCTAACAATATGAGTTATGGTGAATGCGATGATTGGCTATGAGGATTTCAGTTAATCAGCAGCTCTGTTTTCCTGCAATACTTCCACTATTTGACGCACCTTAAACTTGGGACTGTCAATCCTGCATATTCTCGTCTCGGCACGCAGTACATCCTTTGCGTTTGTACCTACGTATGTTCCTGTTAATTACACTTTCCCCATTGATCGCCATTCTTCGTTCAGGTGGTTTGTTCAGACTGATTCCTGAAACCATTTCTTTTGCGGCCGCTGTCCGCCATACTGTTTCCACTTAGTATGTACCGCTTGACGCAATGACCCTTCAGTCGGCATGCCTAAGCAAAGCCTGCGTGTGTTGACGCATATATTCGCCGGCGGATAGCAAAGATGACCGTGGTGATGTTTCGTATTGGACTTGACACTATGGCTGTCTGTCCAACCTGATCCGTGGCTGTGACATGTCATGTGGTTTTCTGTCGCACTGTTTGCTTGCTGTTTATTTGCATGTGTGTGTGCGTGTATGTGTGTGGGCCTTCAGTCTTACAAAATCGCTTTCCGATCACAGTGACGTGAATGCTGTATGTTGGCTACCTGCCAAGCCGCGATCAAAAATCAAATACAACTGATTGACTTGGTTGCAAGCGAGCCTGATCGTCTGATGCCTTCTCGATACGGTTGGGAGGGTGGAGGCATGGCGTGTGCCAAATAGGCCCTCCACCATTCAAACGTCCAATGCGGTGGGGATGATTATATTGCTTTTTCCGCACGATGTTGACGGCAGTAGTCCTGTGTGAACAGATGAAAATTTCAAAAAGATGAGGATTTCAAAAAGAAATCTATCACTGGTGTGTACTGGACGCCTGTTTTTCTAAAACTGTGTTCATTTTTACGTTATACACATCACGCATTAGTTTTACTGTGCCCTTGTGCGAACTCAGTAAGACAGAATGACCAAGCAGTTGCATTGACCGCCCTTATTGTTCGGACTTTTTCCTGCAGCTAATCTACACGACAAATTTTAGTGACTTCCTAATTGAATGAGGTCAACGTTACTTCTAACTTTGACCACGCCGATAGATCAGTTGGCACCCAGCACTCCGTTCTGCTTACTCGGTTGAATGACGAAGTAGCCAGGTTGACTTGTCTCCATTTGGCGTGACTTTCAATCCGTGTTACCTTGTCTGATATAGGCGATTGGGCGAGACGATGCGTGAGTGAGAGATACTGATTCGTATGGCACATCTAGTCTTGACGTAGCCGTCCCCTGTGTGTTTGCCGTGGTCGCACACACGACCATCCTGGGCGCATTCAAAGGTCGTGCTTTGTTCTTAGGGTAGGTAGCTTTCCTCTTGCCGCTGTCTAAATCTTATACCGTACTGGCTGCTTGGATTTTTGGTTAGAACGAACCTATGCGACGAAAGCCACAGAAATCAAGGTAACATGCTGGCAACCGCCTTCAGTATGTATCTTGAGTTCCTCCCGTCTAATATCTCCGTAAATGGAAAGTAATTCAGATGACAGTTAAGTTTATTCGTCGGCATCATTAAAAAAAAACGTATAATCATTACGTTGACGCACGCTTCACGTTCGGCTGCTGTCAACTATACGTCCCACGATCCTTTCGTAGACCTCTTGAAACAAACTCATCGCTAAAACATCGTCGTACGAGAGGACGACTTGAATGCACAACCCGGTCTTCTATCCCCAATCGACAATCGGCTGGGTGGTCAAACACACTGACAACAGTGAAAAACAGCTATAAACATGTGTATCTCACGGCCTCTGTATTTCAAGTACCGCCTTCGACACAGAATGGAGCAGTATCACATACAGATCACTCTGTGCTGCTCAGCCAAGGACACAAGTAGATCATGTAGCAAGCAGTTACAGGTGGCACCACTCCGTTAAAAACTGTAGTACATTTTAGAGCAATCACCTGTACTCGGATTATGCTGCTGTGCATGCTCGTTTTGTTTAACCATTTGATCAGAAGTCATACACTCGTGAATACTAGATAACTAGCTGGTATTCGATTGGGATGGGTGTAAAGAATGTCAATCAGAAGACACTGGTGGGCAAACGCGGCATACAGTGACAATGAATCGCAGCTTGCTGCGAAGAAGCCTGCCCGGAGGGGGCTGCGCAGTTGCGACATAATTGTACTTCCGTTATATGAACGAACGCGCGTCGCTCGATTGTACCGCTCGATTGACCCTGAATATGAAGGCAGCCGTCCAGAATTTCGACATGAGGTAAACGAAGGCTTGTTTAAGTAACGTGAGCATCAGTTAGTTGAGCAGCCTAAAGAGATAGAGCGTACATTTTTTGGGAATAGGAGAACGTTATTTTCGTTGATTCGTGGTTATGTTAGTCGTCAGGATGGTGTGAATGAGGCCATGTTTTAAAGGGCTGATTCACTTAAAACGAGCCAATCACACAGGCTCGATAGTGGGTTAGACATTTTGGGGAACAGTTCAACTCGTCTCAACCGGACTCCATGAACTTCAGCCTCGGGACTGGAGTGTTCAGTTATTACGTTCCGGACGGCTTCCCGTCAGAAGGGGCTTAAATTACTGAAGCGTAACGCGGCTCATGAACTAAGTCTCCACTTTGAGTCTGTTATCAGCGACGATGAGAGAAGCTGATATCAGTATTGACAGCGCTCCTTCATGCGATTTCGGAAACCGCAGAAGTACTTCGGAATCGGTGATTACTAAATTATTTCTGTTTTCAAAAAGAGAATTAGACGTCTATGTGACAACCACAAAAGTGTTAAGCGCAGAAGCACTATGCCATCAGCTTAAACTGACCGAGGCTCAAAAACCTCGCATAAGTGTCCCTCTGCGATCAGTATTGATCATGAACAACTCTTTTGATCACAAAGTCACCCGTTGACCTGTTGAACTGTTGGACCCAGCGCACAAAATGTTAACCCCGTGTTGTATCAAGGATGTTTCTGACCTAGTGAATGCCTTGGAAAATGTTTTCGCGAGTACAACAACAATATTTTCTACGGACGACGAATCACTTTTTACCAGTGTCCTTTGATACGAAGTTGTCACTTTTCATGTGATTTCATTCTATTGCAAAGTCTGTCCATCCCAATTGCTTACGAATACTTATACCCTATTTTTTATGCACAGAAAGCATACGATCTGGATCTGAAGGATGTCATTTTAGACTAGTTGACAGAGTAGCCATGGGCAACCCTCTTGGTTCAACACTTACCGACATTCTTCTAGGAACGGTGAGGAGATTACTTTTAAACCGTATTGACTTACCCGTGTTTCATGGGGACTACGTTGGTGACACTGTTTTTTAATAACCGTGATTATTTTACCACGTTTTATAATGTCACGAATTCTCTACACCTGCATTTGACTGTAATTTTTGAGATGGGATCCAATAATAACCTGATTTCTTTAGACGTTCTACTCACTTGACAGTCATAGGATGTTGCACAGCTGTGTTCATCACGAATCCACTTGGTGTGACCAATACATCTGTTGTTACGCCAGCCTGTCAAAACATCATTCAGTCTAGCCCATCGAAGTTGTGCAGTCGATGAGCTAGCCCTGTAAGAGTTTTTAACGAGCACGCTTCTCGCCAACAGATATTTGCAGATGTTTAGTTACATCCATAGCAAACCCGAGCCGGGGCGTCTGGAGTGTTTGTGCCTGGCGCGTCCATCTTGCAGGTTGCTTTGGTAGCAGGAGTGCACTTTCGTTTCCATATCGTCTGTAGCGGTCCGCCTGCTTGAGACTGTCGAACTTTTCACTTTACTGGCTTATCAGTATGTCATGTTGTTGTTGTTGTTGTTGTTGTTGTTGTTGTTGTTGTTGTTGTTGTTGAGATATCCATGAGAAAGACACGGACGCTTGTCACTTTTTCTCGCTTGCATCATATGTGTCTTCTGAATAACATTCGGATGTCGCTGAATGTGTGTGTATGTGTTCTGGTTGTTGTGTTTGCTTCAGTGTCTGTGACCTTTCCTGTACTTCATCTCCGCTGGTGTATTGTTCGGTGAGTATTTTTTTTGTTTTCCATTCCAACCTTAACTCTTGCCTTTCCGCCTTATCTTCCTTAGAGTGCACTAGCCTGTGCTGTGTGTTGATCTACTCATTGCGTTATACTTTAAGTATTTTTTCTTTCTAGCTCAGATGTTACTGTTGGAGTTTCTCCGTTCATTTTCCGAGAGATACGGGTTTTAATTTCTTGCTAGCCCGTCGGTTGGCTAACCACAATCGGCTAGCTGGACACAGCGACCTCACCTTTACGGTTGCTGATCTTACTTCTTCGGGCTCGTGCTGAGTACGGGGCGTGGGGGTGGAACCGCAAGGGGTACAGTGCAAGCCACTTAAAGTGATGGTTAAGCGCAGGCGTCCTTTGCCTCCTGTCACTGTTGCAGGCTATTCCGAAACCGATGCCGCCAACCGTGTTATGCTTGCGTGTGTTTACTGCTCTCTTCGAATCTGTGACCTGTTTAGGACGAAGACGTAAACAGACTTGCTGTGTTTGCTCACCGCTGTCTTCTAAAATTGACATCGGCATTCATATAGGTAGCCGACGGTCGTGGTCTTTTTGGACCTGAGGGCTGCATTCGATTCAGTTGCTCGTAACGTTCTCTGAAGCTGTCTCCTTCGCAAGGGAGTACCAGAGAAATACGTGAATCTACTGAGATCGCTGTACGCTCACTCTGCAAGCAGGGTGAGAGTTTATGGACAACTGTCTCGGGCGTTCATCACTTCTAGTGGTGTTCGTCAGGGGTGTCCGATTTCCCCCTTCCTGTTCAACTTAGTCATGGACGACATTCTGGAGGGTGCGCTTCTTGAATCCAGTGAGCTTGGTGTTGAGCCTCATCCTGGCGCTAGATTGACCGATCTGGAGTACGCGGATGACATTGTCTTACTCAGCCCCTCTGCCGAAGACATGCAGACCATGCTGAACAAGGTGACTGACCAGGCTGGTTTGTATGGAATGCACTTCGCACCTTCAAAGTGCATAGTGCTGCTTCAAGACTGAGGCATTTCCACCCCTACTTTCTTTATTGCAGGTGATCCGCTTGAGACTGTGGACAGTTTCACATACTTGGGTAGCACTGTCTCGTCAGCGTGTAATATTGCTGATGAGATATCAGCGAGGATAGCAAAGGCACGAGTTGCCTTTTCCAAACTGCGTCATCTGTGGCGTCGAAAAGACGTTCGGTTGTCGCTGAAAGGAAGGGTCTATAACGCTTGTGTGCGTTCCATTTTGTTGTATGGTTCGGAAACGTGGCCTGTTCGCAAGCAAGATATCAACAGGCTTGCTGTGTTTGACCATCGTTGTCTCCACCACTTGGCCCATATCAAGTTGGCTGATCGTGTGAGCAATGCGGCAGTTCGCCGGCGCGTATTCCGGAACGTTCGGGATGCGCGATCAATTGGTCAAGTAGTTACGTTGCACAGCTTGCGATGGTTGGGGTCACGTTCTCCGTATGCCAGCTGAGCGTTTACCGTACCGGGCATTATATACTGAGGTCACTAACGGTTGGGTAAAACCGCGTGGTGGTCAAGCAACAACGTGGTCACAAAATATGAAGACCTTGACTGCTCCATTGAGCAAAGTGGGCAAGCATCGCCTGCCTGGATGGGGTCCTCGTGATCACTCAACTCGCTGGTTGGAGACGTTCTCCGAGATGGCGATGCGTGGCAGTCAATGGCGTACCTGTATCCATACCATTTCTAGTTCTTCCGCTTAGTTTTCTTTTAGTATTTGTTGACCTTCTTAGTAACGTTTCCTTCTAGGATATTCCACGTCACTGTTGAGGTGAGCGACGGCTCGAGCCACAGTACCTCTGGTCGGGCTCATGGCTGTTATGATGATGATGATGATGAAAATTGACACATAGTAGGTTGGACTATCTCGTGGACAACACGGTCGTTTGACGGTGAGTATTTGGGAACTCTCGGGGCACATGATCACTTGCTCAGCTGACGAGGTCACAGAGTCAGGTGTGGTTGGTTGACGTATTCCGTAACTCAAATTGCGTTCACCATAGCGGGCCCTATTCACTGAGACCATCAACAGTGTGTAGGTATTCAGGCAAAGTCATGGCCAAGCCTTTTGATGACCCTAATTAGTACATTGAATAATTTCGCTCGGTGCCGCTCATTTTTCGGAGATACCGTGATCACTTTAATCGCCGGCTGGAAACGTTTTCCGGGACGGCTACATGCACTAGTTTATGATGTGCTTGCATCCAAATCTCTAGTTTTTTTCCGCTTAGGCTTGTGTTTGTCTATTTTTCTTCTCTATTATTGGTTCGTAATCAAAATACCGCTCTACAGATTTAGTAGTCCCCATGTTTTCAACCTTGAAAATTCCCAATCATTGGATCGTCAGTTGAAGTGTACAACCGGTCACCGTGTGTCCTTTAGAGGCAATCGGACAATCTGAGCACCACTCACAAGTGAACATGGGTAAGCGCTTGCATACAGTAATTCGATAGTGTTTGGTATGAGGCTGGTGGTGCAGCAGTCAACACGGTTACTTCATGAAAGTATGGCCTGAGTTCAGCTGCCTTCCGCGGTATGAATATGCAATACTCTTAGGCTGTAACAATAGCGGATGCCGAACACAGTGCTTATTTCTGAAATGAGTTAGCCTAAGTATCTGTGAGGGGTCAGAAGTTGTGATCAATTGTGAGTGGTGTTCAATTTACGTTTTTCCTTTTGGGCAATTTCTTTCCAGCACATTCCGTACCGCTGTTGTCATGAACGGTGATTCGAGCCACATTATTTTCTGACCACGCTCATGGCTGTTACGAATGAGTGAATGAACGTTGGAACAAAAGTAATCCTGAACACGATTGCTGTATCTTCTGATTTTGAGGGGAGATAAATTCAGCTGATCCTCTTTATATGTTACCTTTCCTCCTTTTAATTGATTCAGTACTGAGTGCTGCCAAACATCATTTTGAACTCTCCGGATTCACTTTTTTATGGGGGCTAGTAACTCACGTTGGATTGAAGGTCAGTGGTGGGTTTCATGTGCGCAGTTGTTCAGCCTGCCATGTTGTGGTGGATGAACAAGTCGAAGGCGCGATTATTCCACCACTCAGTGGAATATTTCGACGCGGTGGTGACATATGTCCACAGCCCACGACGGCCAGATTGCGGACAACACGGGCGATTGGGCAAGTCATCACTTAACGAAGTAGAACCAGCAGGTGAAAATTGACAGACAAAAATTCACGACGGAATCACATTAGTCACAGGCGCAAAACCGAGCAGCAGTACACACGAAATGTAAATGGAAGCTGCCGCTGCGTTATGGACTGGGATTTCGGTTCATAAATGCGAACATACGTGTGGCGTGAGAACATACGAGTTGGACACTAATAAATTTGTTTTACCAAACGACCTTTCGTTACAGTCTGCAAACTGATAGAATTGGAATCACTTTTCCACGACACAATAAGACGGAATTCTTCGGATGAGATGACACTGGATTTTCGTTTTTGATGACAAAAGCAACGGAAAGAAAAACAGGAGAACTGGCGCGTTTTGCGAGTGTGATGTATGTTTTCAGAGCGTTCTCTACGAACATCATGGAATCTTGGTGCTTTACTAAAGAAGCTGAACAGTGATTCACTTATACAATATTCGCTAGATGTTTAGTTTGTGCGTCAGTTTTCTAAAAGGTACAAATCGGTGTCTCAAACTTACACCGAAATCCTCTGTGATTTCATTTGCTAACAAACAGGTATGATGTTGGCATTACTAACAGTATGTTCACGATATACAGTACGAGCTAGGCTCCCATACGGTTGGCAGTGACGGTTTGGAAAGATTTGTTCCACTCAGTCACCTTGAATGGTTTGTTACAAGCCAATTTGGGCCATGCACTCGACTCGGAACAACTTCATGATGACTCGTTTAACGAATTAGAAGAGCAGTATGAGTTGATTGTCGAATTTCCAATATGTTGGTGTAAACCCGGTCGAACTTTTGAAAGCGGAATAAGAAAATCACGCTAACCACGGTAGATACCACTGTAGTTTATATTTTCTATAAAGGAATATTTTATGTACTTGAATGCTGATAATCGGAGGGGATGTGCATCACACTATGCCACTGCTGTCAAACCCTATAATAAGTATACGTATTTTGCCGCGAATAGAGTAACGTTCGACTTGCATTTTCTATCACTCGCACGTTGCGATGTACGTGAGTTGGTACAGAACTGATAGTCCACGCTTACAACGGGGTTTGTTTCACGACCAACCGGGTATATGGCATACAGGCGCACATTGCGGAGGTTTTGATCTGCCTAGATTGTTAGCTTGTTCGTGATAGTTCCATTTTCTATTTCTATGAAGGTAATTCATTTCGGTATGTTTATTTGTCCGTTTAACATTCAGTATATCTTGTACCTTCCAATGCGACTGTAGATTTAAGTGTTATCTTTTCACATTTTTACTGCGTAACAGCAATCTCGGCGATTTGCGACTTGCGGTATTCAGTGTAAACCGCATTTCGAGTTATTTTTATGCATAGTTGCGTAATTTGATATTGGTGCAAACACTCAGTCGTGCTACGGTTACTTATATCGTTCATACCGCCCCAAAACTCTAGGTTTTTCTATTTTCCTTTTTATCGTGGGATGAAGGAACAGATGCACCGTTACTAGTTTTTTGGCTGGTAAGTTGGTTGAAGGAAAGTCGTTTGATAGGTACATTCTAGTTATTGCTACTGTGAACAATGACTAACGGATAAATAACGTAGCCAAACTACCCACTTAGTCGTTTCCTTGTCACATACTAGTGGTAAATCCGTGGCAGACGTTCAGCTAACAATGTTTGTTTAGTTCTCTTAAATTACCGGATGAATAACACGGTTAATTCTGTTCTGAATAGGCTATGATTTACCTTTTTATCGAGGCACATCTGACAGCGTGCCTTCTCTAACGTGCTGTGTTAGCCAGGTGGGTTTTATGGCCCGTAATTCAGTTGCATCACATTGTGAAAGATGAAGAGTGGCCATCAAAACAATACAAGTTGGTTTCAGTAAGCGAAGTCAAGCTTTTAAACAAATTAGATCTGAAACTAGGCATGTGTGCACGTTATTTTACGAAAACATTGCTTTGCTTCTGGTCAGGGAACCAATCCGGAGGCATCAACACAACATCGATTTTTAACATATGGTGGCGCATTGATAAATATCATCATTAGACCTCTCTGAATATGTTTATAAGGAGATACGTCATGATGATTGTTCGTTGGAACGCACGTTCAGATAGTTGTTTGTGAATGCCGAATAGTCGATAATCGGGCGCTTTAGGAACCGATCGCCCGTGTCTGTGGCGCTCCTAATTTCCGCTTTCTTAGGCGTACGGCCAAATCATGCCGTCAACACCAGTTTGACGGTCTGGCTTGTCACTCAACTTACCTGGCCAGCTGACACAGCTCGACTACGCGTTTCACGCGCCAGCTTTTTACGCAACCGCCTGTCGATATTCTGGCTGCCTACGTTACCTCAGTTGATTCCACGAGCACCCGGCCAAAACGCCCCATTGGCTGTGCGGTTTGCGCCCGTTACGTGTGTGTGTGTGTGTGTGTGTGTGCTAGTCTGTAGTTTTCACCTGCCAACTTCCCCGTTTCGCCTCTGGCCTCCACACCCCTCCTGTTTTCCTGCGTGCGGCTAGTTGGCGTTCTATCCTGCACACGTACCGCTCGAATTGGCACAGTGCCAAGTGGCAGTGCCAAAGCGTATGTGTGGCATGCGTCGCCTCGTTTGTTTGTGCTTGCGTGCGCGTGCGCACATGCTCCGGGTCTGTGCGCTCGTCAACGTCATTCGATTGAATTAGGCGGATCTGATCTTCACGTTTGTCGCAAACACGCGCACACACACTTCTATATGCCCATCTCATGCGGTTATTTTCCACCCGGTATGGCCATCAGTACAACGCTGCGTTTTCGGTGCGTTACTGCGACTTGGAGCCACACAATGATCCGCGGGCGAATACACAGACTGATCCGAACTCGGACCTGCAATTAGTTTTGTGGGAATAGTCAACATCGGCACCCAAACCCGACACTCGCACGCATCGTAGGTTCGGCATGCGTTGTTTCGCCTTTCAGCTCGGGCCTATTCAATCTGTTACAAGTCGGATTAGGCGTAATTCATCTGGCTTGGGCAGGGGTCGCAAACTGTTCTGTGGAGTGGTTCTGTAACAGTGGTTGGATGTTAGACTGCATTTATAAGTGAAATCATTAAGAATTAAACCTATTAAACTAACTCACGTTTACATTATTGCAAAAACTCAAGTCACGAGATCATGAATGCTGCAAATAGTTATCACTTTTCATAGTGTCTGTTACGAGGACGACTCTCATTGTTGACCAATAAGCGAAATGCTACCAGATATCTAATGATACACAAGTATGCATCAGTTAATTGGGTTCTTAATTTACTCTGTATGTATTTTACCTTCTAGAAATGTTGCCTTCTCCCCCACATGTAAATACCGCCAAACCTGATTTCCTCCATTTTTTAGCTTGAACTGACAAACCTGTATACCCCAGATTCAAGAAGGGGTTTTCTTTTAAGTTCTGTTAACATCAAACGGTCTTCGTGAAATTGACTCTAACCATGATAACTGTATTTCATGTCATTACTTTCCATGTGCACATTGTCTGATACGGTGTTCATTCCGACGTGAATTGTCTTTGGTGCAGCTGGTGTACATGCCAACGAGTGACTATACATTGTCTCATGCGAAAACTGGAGTGCGTATGTGCGCCGAAATCGGCAGTACAACCAGGGTGGGCCAGTGGACGCTAGAGTTTAGGTCATGGAAGTGGGTCGGATCATGGTGTAGAAGGTAGTTTGTCTCTGCTCGTTTTTCTCCCTCGCCTGTTGATCTCTCTCGTGGTTCTACTTCTGTGTAGGCTGAAAACCTCACCGGATGACAACATTCGCTTCATTGTCAGTCTCGTTTGCACGGCTTACCGATTACGAGGTCTGAGTTCTTCCAACGCCCACCCTTTTGAACTAAAACATTCCGACTTGACCAGTTTTGTCCCTGTATGAACATATTGTGTAGACAGGCTGAACTAACTCGTCCATTCCGTAAACTGAATTTCGTAGATGCCGCTAGCCGAGTTATGGACGTCGTGATTGTCCCAGTCTCACTGACTATAAATACTACCCAACGTAAAACTGAGTGTACTTGTAATCGATCGACTGCCGTCATCTCGCCCACTTAATCTTACTCGTGAATCTTTCACTCCGAATTCTTTCCAAGTATTGTTGCAACAGATTCAGTAACAATATCACCTGACCAGACCCAAATTCGAATGTTTCATTTGAAGTACAAAATCCTTTGTGAACCATACTGGAAATGCGAGGAGTTGATGTTCACTGAGTATCGTTAGCAATTTTTCTCTGAATAGCGACGTTGACTTTACAATCAGCGATCCTGATTTCAAGCCCTCATTGCCTCAAATTCCCATTATTTCGTGGACTGTTATCAGGATTAACGACAGCCTTGGCCATATTGCCACCGATTACAGCTCAAAGCTGAAAATGATGATAATATGTTGTTCTTCATGATGATCAGTATGGCGATATAAAGTGTGGACCTATCCGTACAGTATCTGTATGTGTACTGGCTGGCGAAAAAACCATGTTTAGGGGTAACTTCAAACCAAACATGTTTCCATCTGGCGACCACGCTCGCCTGGTCTATACTGGTGAATACTGTTTACAAAAGTCAGCCAAAAAGCAACTTATAGCTTGCTGTTTAGATTAAGCACTTTTTCTGGTCTGGTGAGACCCTCCCTTTGTTGATCACCTTTGACTAACAGGTTCCACAAAATAACATTCCACAGCAATAACACACTAGCCAAATTTTGTTACACCAGCCTCCGATTTTGTTTGTTTTTCCATATGGCCTCCCAACTTAGTTGGCTTTGATGATGTTTATGTCAGGTTGGACTGATTTCTAACATAGTCTGCTGGTCAACCAAAGTGGACAGCTCGTCGAATTGTTCACTGTGGTGTTTCATTTGTCAGCCAACGTATTGCACCAAGCGCAGTAGGACTAAGTTATGTATATGCGTTCACCAAATATATTTTATAGGTAAGACTACTATTCCGTTCAGTTAGATCCAATCATACGTTCATTTCTGTCCAAATAGACACTCGCACAACCTCAAACACTTGTTCGTACCTCCTACTGATGAACGCTGATGTTTTCGGTGTTCACATGTCTATCGTCAAAGTAACGATTTACAGGGAAGCTTTTGTTTGTATCACTCTCGTGACCGGATGTTTCGATGAATTCCACTCGAGTTTGGAAGCGTTTAGTATGCTCCGAAATAAGAAATGTCAAAAATGTCTGTTAATTAACACTTGACGTTCCAAGGTCAAAACTCGTTAAAACACCGACTTCGTTCTTCTGCAACTAACCGCGCTGCTGATGCCGGTCGAATGTTTGTGGAGAATTTCGCATTCCTTTTGTCTTCTAAGGTGATAGTTGCCTAATCCCGTCGAATGCATCCATTACTTCAGTATTCTCGTGATCACAGTGAGTACGAGTTATCGTTTCCACATATGGTACACCAAAATTTCTTCCCTTGTTTTTCAGACTCGCAATGTCTTGGTGGAGTTTACCGATTCAGTTAAACTACGTAAGTTTAAATTCTCTGCAATTCTATTTCTGTGTTTTAACCTTGGACTCAAGCCAATTGTGCTATAGCATTCCTCTCCGTCAACGTCTTACGATTGTCCTCGTCAACGATGGCACCACTTAATTGGCTTGCCTCTCGGACATTGCTAGTTCAGATCTTGCAAACCCCGCGTAATGCGGCGCGTTTGTGTGTTAACGTCACGATCACGCCATCTTCATGGCACGTTTTTGCTTTGGCCTACGTTCGAAGACAAACGCGAGTGTGTCTCATTGCTGTTTCAGCTGATGATGACATTTTGCCGGTGTTCGTCCTAGTCCTGTTGTATGCGTGTGCCATCCCTTGCAAACTGCTTCGTCTGCCAATTGTTGAAATGCCCTCTGCACAACTTTCCCTGCTTTGCCGTGAGCATATATGACCAAACGTGATCATATACTTTTCTGTTTGAAACCACCACCGTCTCGGTCAGACTTTGACCGATGAGGCCACTTTCTTCTGGAGAATCACACAGTGGAGGCAGTGATAGACATCGCTTTCACCTCGTTGCCCACATACACTCGTTGGTATTTGACCATTGATAAGAGCTGAAAGCTAAGCCACACTGCTCTCTCTCTCTCTCATTCAACTTTAACCTGTTACACTTCGGGAGCTATTCTCACGACGAACAGCGCATGTGCCTTACCGCCCTATTCGACCGTCATTATCCTGATTGACAGCTTCTAAGGCTATCGAAAAGACAATCGTTCAAGCATAACGCAAATTCCGAAATGTGATGTTAAACCATATACCACAATACGTGTTTCAGATAAGAAGGCCCCCAAACATAATTGTAAGACTCAGATATGTAGACAATGCTGAGGCAGTTCAAAGCATCCTCGATAGTTTAGGTGTTTCACTTCGCTAGTGTTATGTTATCTTTGCATCTGCAAAGTGTAAGGTATTGTTACAAAACTACCTGAAGTCTGCTCCGGAACTCACTCTAAATGGTGAACAGTTGAAGATGGTTAGAGTTCATTTATTTTGGGAGTTATTTCAGCTATAGTGGATTTTCTGAAACGAGCACCGATCACGTTGCTGATGTCCGGTGTTCGTTTACCGACCTACACCATCTGTGGCGTCGGAGTGACCTCTTTTTCTTCAGATGGCTCGTCGTATAATGCGGTTGTACATACATTCTTGTATGGCCAGGAAACATGGCAAACCCACCCAGAGGATGTTCAGGGAATGTCCGTATACAGCCACTGCTTTTTTGATGCATTAGCCATACTTGCTGAGGGCGCCGCATTGGTAGTGACGATACTTACCGGAGCGTTTTTGAAACGATCAAATCATGCAGATCATTATCTACAACGGTCGGGTTTCACAGGCTTCTTCGGCCCAAATGCGTCTTGCGTATACCAACCTCCCTTTCCCACGTTGTGCTCTGTTTGCGTATGCTGACTTAAATCGGGAACCACAGTAACCGGCGTATAACTAGGTGCGGGGTATGAGTGCTTTGACCTGAAAGCTGGCTTTGATGGAACGATTCCAATTTCCTGGCTAGGTTACAAAGAACAACGGGCGTCTTCAGTTTGCAGCGTTCTTGGTCATAGTGTAACATCGTAGTGAGTGATGCACGTGTTGTCGGTTGCCATGTTAATTGAATTCATAATTCTTTGTTTATTTTGTTTTCTTCTGTCGATTGTTGACATCGCTTTTCATAAGATTTTACTTTCCACCATATTTGTTTTGGCATCCACGACAACCGCATGGGCTTCGGAAGTTTTGGGAAATAGACTGCGATTCTCAAGATACTGGGAAGCTTAGGAAGACTGAACAAACTCTCGTTGTGAAGAAGACATCTGTTACAAGCTGCAAGCATTTCGTTTATTCTCATCAGTCGATGTCAAAAAATTCGGCTGTATAGGCTGAGCGCGTAGCGATAAAACATTGAAGTGAGCGAATATCACGTGGGTTCTCTGCCACGGTAACAAAATTGATTGCGTCAGCACCCTTTGCCAACAGAGGGCCAGTATGTAGTACTTGATTAACGATGCATCGGAAAACGTCAACAAATTAAGGTTGCGATTGTGCAATAGAACCATGAACTAAGCGAAGAATCAACCATATGACCTGTTGCGATTAGGTGTTTCGCGACCGAAGACGGCAAGTTTCTGTGCTGGTATGCTAACCCGCCTTAACTCATTGTTTGCACCGGCCACTTGGGGATGTGCTCCGCCTTTCTCCATCGTAAGTTTCGGCCCGTTCTGCCAATGTATCAGTCACCGCAACTGCTAGTGAACTTGCAGATAACATGTGAAGCAGAATTTCCCGAGAAAGAACGAGCAGACAGTGGAGACTCATCCTGCAGGTGGAAAGCAGCAAGTGTATTTCTGCTGTAAAATGTGTGCGATCAATGGCAGATTTCAAATGTCGACTTACATCGGTAATGTTGCGGTCACTTGTGTAAGGAAGGTTGATAAAACTCGCTTCTTCGGCGCTGTGGGTAATCCTCAGTGTACGCATTCAGTCGGCTTACTGTTCACTGGTGATAAGATCGTTTAACTACAAGTATGTATAAACTGAAAAGAAAGGGCATTACATCAATCAATTTCAAGTTAGGATGCACGCGTTTCGGTGGTGATTGTCCAGCGATTCCTTTAACTTTCACAGATTTGTATGGTCAGGACATGTGTTAAAAAAGCCAGCTAATCGTCTGCCACACCGAACACACTTTACTTATGCTTCGGCTAACTGGTATGGGTGTGAGGTGGACAAATGATGACCTGGCCCAGAGTAGTAAAGTCGTTCACTAAGCGGTTGACCATTGTAGGTCGGGGTTCCTCCTCCGAGCTGGGCCTATTACGGCTCATGGAGTAGGTGTACGAAGACTTTGGATGAGGTGGCTGCTAATCAGGCTCAGTAGCATGAACATTCTCATCGTTTAGCCGAGTTATCTGTGACATAAGTATACTTAATGACGTGGGCGAGTGAAAGCCGTAAGGAATTTTTCTTGCTGGTGACACCTTGTTTTCGCACATAGCTCGTTTGTTTGCTTTTGAGGTGGTTGTATGGCAGTTAGGCATTGGCCGGAACCGCTGATTTGTTGCTGTATTCAATGATGGTGATGGTGCATTAACCAACTGTGACTGGTCCTGTGGCGTGTCCATCGTTCACTTGACGCAGCAGTTCCAAGGCTGTTAAGCAAAACAGGTTATGGTTTTACACAATGTAACTGCTCAAAGGCGACAATAGTAATGATGACGGTTGGTCATTGATATGATCCTTTAAGGTTGAGGGTAACATGCCTCTTGAAGTCTTTGTACACCGGTGTTTGCATTTGGGTACATTCATCGGGTACCATCACCGCATAAGCATCCTGGAGGGTATTAAACAAGTTTCTGTCAGTGAGGTTCGGCCGTTTTCGCTGATCCAAATCCTCGAACTGCGTAGAGTCAGATAATTTGGTCAGTCGATTGTTTTCCACGCTATGCAGCGTTTGGTTAGTCGCCAGCTTACTTGCGTTATTAAGTTACAAAGTTGTTCTCTGATTTCCTCTTTTTGAAACACACTGCATGTGTTCGTTGCTTGCCAACGACAACCATCACGTCCACTGGGCGGATGAGGTAAACTGTTGTTGTTGCTGCTGTTTTCATCGCCGTATTTGCCTCTTGCACTGGGAGGATTGACGGTTCATTAGCTTCAGCGGTATGAATGTTATGGTCATTTGTCTGAATTGTTTGTAAAGTAAAAACAATTAACGAAGTAGAGCACTGAAAACAGCAAAAAACTGTCATAGATGGGGGAACACGATGGTCGTTTGGGTTTTCGACACCGGAATTGTTGGAATTAAGCCCCACTCTTTTCTTGTTGTCATTTTATAACCAGGGGGTCCGTAGGTGACATCTGAAGAGAGTAGAAACGAGTCACGTGATTATGGCCAAGTCATGGTGACGAATTTGACTTGATTTTAAAGAATAGTCTTTGCTGTAGTCGTATGCGTACACGGTCTGACTAAAAACGCCGTTCGTAACAGGCATGCTCAAGCAACAACTGTTTCTCCATCCACTACTCGTCATAAGAAGGGCAGTTTGTAACGTTCATTGCCCGTCACAACGAAACCTGACCTTGACGCGGTGTGACTGCTTACCCACTTCGGTCACCTTCGTGTTAAACTGGACGGTGTGGACACCACACCGACAGAGCCATTCATATCAGGCAGGCCAATAGATAGGGTTCTAAAAAATCAAAGTCTTTTGAGGTTGGAAGAAGGTTGGCATTCTTTTCCGGAAAAATTACCAGTTTTGGTACACTGCCAACCACCCGCTACCTTGCTATACAGGCTTTAGTTAAGTACCCTAATTGTTCTGTTATCTAGGTCTGGACGTCCTGGCAGTAGTTCAGCTCACGTACAATCATGAATACTCACCATTCACTGCTCGCTTGTTGATAACAGCCTCCGTCCTTATTTTCGCAAGTTTCTCACATTAAGATTGATGGTTTTCATTCTGTATGCTTTTGAATACACGTTCCAGCTAGGGTAGGCTCTCGATTCTGCGATTTTCGTCAGCATTATGGTCTAATCAACTTCAAGCGTGCTCGACAGGGTGGTGATGGAGAGGGCCAAGGTAACGTTTGAACTTCTTTTGGTGTGAAGAACTTGTCTACCTTTTTGTGTCAGTTTCACGTAGTGCTGTTTCTCCACAGGATCAAATCCTTCGAGTTGCCAGTTGATTGTAATTGATGATCTTATGACATACGCATCTTGAGCTCAGTGTTCACGATGTTCCTGTGGCTTACAAGTTACCTTCTGTCCATGTAAATGTTTTCTGATGTAGGTAGATCCACCGTTGATGTGCATGTCAGGCTTGTTTAAGACGATCATCACACTCGAATCTGACCATCTCGCTTGCGAATCTCAAACCAGAACTCACGAGTGCAAAACATGCCGACCCATTGATCCATAGGCTAAGGGCGGCGTTATCCAACCCACGATAGTCGTTGTCTATGCTTTTCTCCAGCGTTGGAGCGCGACATGAACGGCCGACGCGCATTTCGTTTTCGTGAATTCTGCTAGTCGTTATCCAAGTCGATCCTGGGAATGCACCCGGTCGGAAAAGCGTTTTAGAGCTGTTGTGAACCATTTCGTTCTAACCAACGGTCATTTCCTGTTACATTTCCTCCTCGGTCGACTCATTTAGGTCTGGTTTAGCTGGTTGCAAACCAACGTGATATGCATCCCCTTACTATAGTTAGTGGTAAAGTTTCTTGGTTTGTTCACTTCATACTGGGTTCTCGGCCTTTTATTTTGTTCGTATTCGCAATCCCATACTCTGCCGATATCCCATTACACCTCTATATGCGACTAACATTAACATTTGGCATATGGTGGGTAGTGGAACAGAGAGCAAAAAGACACGCTCAACATCATCAAATTCAAGGCAATGCGTGCCCATCATTTTGTGTACATGGAGCAGCCTATTGGAGACGAAAAACTACGTAACACTACTCGTGAACGGGATTTATAAATGGTTGTTTCAAATGACTAGCCAACTTCCTATCGATAATGGCTAGGAAAACAAATAGGGCCAGCTGAATTGTTTCACTTAGATTGTTTACTGATTATATTCATCTCGAAACTTGCCTTCCTTATTTCGCGAACGGCATTGCTCTTATCGAAAGAGCAGAACAAATGGTCACAAAGGGGGTCACGATCTCTCTCAACTGTATCTGGATAAACTACTCAAACTGAAACCGTCTTCACTTCACTGTCTAGATGCCAGCAGAAATCAAATCTTTACCGTATGTGATTGTCCGTCAGCTTGTTTAGCTGTTTCGAATTATATTTCATCGGACCCAAGTAGTCGAGGTTAATGCGTTGGAGTTATTACATCAAGTGCATTGTTCGATTTGCAGAAGACACTCTCGGTATTCTGGAACACTTTGTCGGAGTTTCTTGGTTGCAAGTCATTGTCTGAGGAATCCGAGTACAGACTCGACTCACATATACAAGACATTAAAGGGAATCATCGGACGACTTGGTTACCTGAACCACTGCGGTGAAGCGAAGATAAGCTTTTCTATCCTGATTGCTACCGATAGTCAGCCTTTTTCCTCATGTATAGTGTGCTTACTGTTATGGTTGGATTTTTCTTTCACTCATTTTCTTCTAACATTTCCTCATTAGCAATCCTGTTACTGATATCTTGGAACTGAAAATGTCTAACAGTCTCCTTTTTTTCGGAACCGTGCAACTCACGCTGATTATCGGCTCCCTGCGATGTATAAATTTCATACAAGTCCTATGAAACGTGCCAGTTGTCTGCCAGTTCTCATCCTTATTCGATTTGACATGCACTAGTAATCGTCTGGTGAAAAACCGACACCCTGCGAAGAGCTCACGTGATTGATCATGAAGATATACGTTTGAGGTGATGCCAAGTGACGGGGACCTAGTGACACAATGTCGCACAATGAAAATTAAAGGGTATGTAGAAGTGGGCGGCACGTTGTGATTTATCATTTTATCGAGAATAATGCAAGGCACATACTTGGTATCACAATATGGCGACCTGTTGCCAGTAAGCTGTAATCGAAAAGACGTCTGTATAAGCTACTCACAGAAGGGGAGTCGTTTTTTGATTAGCTCTGTGTCTACAGGCTTTCGGTCATTGTGCATATTTATTTAGGAGACGTCTGTAGATTGGGCGAAAAGAACGTAGCTTCATCGAAATGCCTGTTTCTCAGTTGCTTGTCGATTGATGTTCAGTCTTATCATCGGCCGTTCACCAGGCGATCTGTTTTGCCCATCTTTTCGTTCGCTTATGTATTCAACCGCTACTGAAGGGAGCGATTAAATTAGATGCGCACCCGTTTTAGACTCACTATAAGCCAAGTCGGAATTTTCTTCACTGTTTTTTTAAATCTCTTCCCTTCTGTTTAACCTTAGGTTGTACTACCACTTCTCCCGTGTGCCAGCGGAATCCTTGGTCCGAACCCGTTTCAACGCGATCTACTGAGAATCCTTTCAGCACAGCTCTTACCAACCCAGTTCCTGTTGCTCCTACTTCCACTACTTGTGTAGCATCTCTAACCGCTGCGCTTGCCAAACCTTGTAGCGCTCATTCTCCCGGTTGTCACTTGTGGGCACCTCACTGTGCATCCAACGGATGCCATATTCCTGCCAAGCGGGCTTGTCGATCGTTGAGTGCCAGCTCTTCGATTTTACATCCGATGGTGCTAGGTTTGACATGTTCTAACCTGAAAAATGACGCTGCTTTGCTTGAGGCACATCGGAAAAGCCTGCCACGGCCAGTCGCTGTTCGTCTGACCTCTCTTGATAAGGTATCACCAACTGGTAACGCTAGCATGGTGAGTAACCCGACTCAATCCGCTACTACAGGGGTTGCTGTGCGTCTGCGACCACGAGAAGTCAATCACGCATCTCGTCTGAGCTGGCATCATCCACTGTTTTCGACCGGGGTAGGTCTGAGATCTCAGCATCCCAGCTACGGCGTCCATTTTGTATGTACTTCACCTAGTGGACCTACCTCCCACGTGAATCAACGTCGGACCACCTCTAAGACTGTTTCAACCAAATTCGATTGTGGATTGTCTGCACTTGGTGATCACAATTCCTCTACTACTAATGTCATGCTGAGTACAACCAATTCCAATGGAACAGCACAAGGCCATAAGTCTGCCGAATGCCCATGTCAAAGTTTCTCCCGAATATCATCGGTGCACTGGTAGGTACCCTTAAGAGCTGTATGGAGTCCTACTTATTGATTGTGGATGTATTAGTAGGTCTATGGATGTCCTTGCATATAATCTGCATTGCATGAACCTGCCGAATTGTAGTTCTTTCAAGGCGAAATGGAGCACTGTTTTTAATCTTCTTCCATTGTCAGTGCGCCTCCTTTCTACATGCTTTGTCAATTTCCTAATAGGAATGGTGTTATTTCGTACATATCACCAATCCAAATATAGCTTGTTCAATGTTTAGGAAGACTCAATGTGTACTGAAACACACCTGCTTTCTTTGTCTGTGGATTTCAATAAATGACCATCTCGGTCGTAAGCTGTTGATCTCAGAAGATCAGCTTGTGACTGTTTAACTTCGAATCACCTCATCCCATCCATTCTTCCATTCATGCTATTCGCCAGGCCATGTGTGTAACGGCACCACTCGTTAATTGGTTGTCTTGAACATCCAATATGCTCATGTAGGCCGGTTCTTGGATCTGACTACTATCGATCCCCGAAATGTTTGTTTGCATTGAAATTTGACGAGCATGGCGGCGATTTCTGTATGCCCCTTAACCCCCCCCCCTCGAGGCTTCTATACCATTCTGGTATTTAAAAGAAAATCTGGTTATCCAAAGTTTTGGCTGGGTGTAGTGGCTGGTTTTCTGATAGATTTTTATAGGTCACTCATGTTTCCTGTTGGAAGACTGTTGTATTTCACAAAAACGTGCTTCATATTCTCGTCACCTAAAGTGGAATCCATACAAAACTGCGCAGCATCGATAACGGTCTCTTGTCTTGTTCAAACTGGTGTGTGGGATCGCTTTTTTAGTAGATCGACCACTAACTGATGACAGAAAAAAATGGAAAATAGCAGATTGTTTTTCCTGTCTTCCACTTCCCTTCTAGTGGGTGTCACTACCACCTCGTCTCATTCGGTTAGTGATGTTGAGTGGTTTGTTTGTATTCACACAATCTTTCAACGCATGTTCACTCTGCGGAATTCTATGAAATCTTTCGCCTTTTCAGGACAGACCATTTCAGAGTTGAATCGTTCTTCAAAATGAGGTGTTAGAGTTTTGGCCACTTCAGACAATCACCGAGTGTCACCTTTTTTCTTTAAACTGGCTCATTGATCGCGAAGAGTGGTCGTGCCTGTTTGAATGACTTGATGAGTTCTCATTGCTGGAATTATGGGTTCAGATGGTGGTGATGTACTGGGCTGACGGATTTAGGAAACTTTGATCAACCACCATTAGATGTGACGCTGCACATTGCTTATTTGGCTGTGGCCTGGACCATTAGATTTCTATCGAAATCACATTCATAGGGTAATCACGTGATGCGCTAAATTTGACTGATTTAATGCAATTTTGTTTCTGTCAGACGTTCGAGTCTACGGTCTGTCCATTCATCTACGGAATATTTTGTTCAAGTCACATGGCGCATCGGCCGTCGCACTTTCCTGTTCTTAACTTGATTGAACATGTCCATATATGTGTCCCCCATAACAATGAAATGTGCTGTTGATATAGCGCAGGAAAAAAAAGTTTACTTCGAAGGTTATTCGACAGACTGACGGATGCAAGTGTTTTTTAGCGGTTGTGGTACATTGCCGTACATACTGGTCGGCGACACTTTCCAAACGTGCTCCGCAGAACGATCGGCGCTTTCATAATCAGCAACTGATTCCTCGCCTATTGGTTCAGTGATTTCTCGAAGTCGCCTTAGATTTTGTTTAACAATTTTAGGTTTTGCGTCCGATCGATTGGCCTAATCATTTCCGATCTCAGTTAGCCTCCAAGACAACTGCCCAAAACTGCTGACCCGCTGTCAACGGGGGTCCAAAAAATTGACCATAGCTTCGTGGATTTCAACAGGGTCCTTCTAAGGGGCAGCCCCGGAACGGTGTGGAAATTCGATTCAAAATAGCAATCTAATCTAGTCCACATGCCACAGCTGTTAACCGAGCATGGACAAGACTGATGAGAACACCAACTGGTGTATACCCGAAGCGTGCGTGTTTGTTTTTTACCCTAACTTGGACGGTTGTGCGGTCGCGCCCTGACGACCGGCCCTTGCTGATGTCTTGGATCTATGGTCATATTGTCGTATTCTTCTAGAGAAGTAGCTTTCACAAAGCAAGTCCGCTGGTCATCGGACCTCTTAGCTTCTTCGTGTGTCTTTGATCCACTTTATGGAAAACAATTTGTCGTGTGTCTAGAAGGGTGAAGGTGCGCTTCACGATTGTTGAGGATAGCAATGCACTGATCCTGTTCCTCCTCTAAGGATGAAACATTTACAATCTAGATAACAAGGTCGCGGAATAATGGGAACATCTCAAGGACGCCCAGACCTTAATCGGAGCCTGCCTGCCTCTCTTTTTCATATCTTACATTGAACCGGTAAAGCAAGAGTGACTCGGGTTTTTTGCCCCTGTTGTCTGGGCCCAATAGCTGTGTAGCTATTGAAATAAGTTGTAGTTTCAATTTCCTTGATCATTGTACTTCCTTTCGCCCATAGAATCAATGGCTAAGGAAACCAATTAACATGCCCTCCTACAATTTCCTGTGACCGTGATCCCGTGGTCTAGTGGAAAAGTGCTTGGACTACAACCTGCTACTTACTCGCGAAACATGGATTCGATTCTCCGGCATGCGTGATTCTGATGAGATCTAGCTAGGTCGAAACAGCTTTCCACCACTTCGCTGGTGGTTACTGGGACCAACCGTCTGCAGACTTGTAGTCTTTTCCGTTTCCATCGGATATGAGACACCATAATTTCGTTTACATGTCAATGCAAACTGACCGTTGGTCATCGTCTCATTGGCTGTACCGTTTTTTCCCTACATTTGGGCAGCCATACTGTGCTTCCTGTATTTTATCCGCGAAAAATGATACAGCGTTCTCTGTGCGCACGTGTTTCGTTCCACATATGACCCATTCGACCTATCACGCTATCGACACTAGCGCAGTTTCACTGCCCTGGCTTTTTGCCTGGCTGATGATTTTTGCTCATTGGTCGGCTTCACACAAAGCCTGGCTACCTTGAGCCGATCTGCGCCAATCGATTTGTCCTATTGGCACTGGATGCAATATTCTGCGGTCACGCGCGTCGATATCGTTCCGTCACCTGGTCACGCCATGTCTGAAACTGGGTCATTGTGTCTACCGCCAAATTGGGTCCACTGTCTGCTGGACGGATATTCAGCCTCGTTACAAATGGCCTTTTGAAGCCACTGCGTGTTACCGCCTCATTTTTTTTCTGTTGTGCTTTGTTAAGAGTGCGGTTTTCCCGTTTCCCATCCGCCACATTTTACACAAACCGGCTTAGTCATGTTGACATGACCCGTTCCGCTACTCTGTTTGTGGTTTTCGAACTTGTGCATCGTATTACGCAGTGCTCTCTAGCTTGACACGGTTTATCTTCGTTCTGATTGGCCAGGATGGACGTTCGGTAGATGGCCGCTCGCTGACTGTTGCCCGCTTCCGCACCGAGTGTCGCCTACATGCACTTAACAGCACTTGGTTCCGCACGCAGGTCCTGTTCTTACCACAGGTCACGCGCTCAGGTAGTCGTGTTTCTAGAACTTCCGAACAGCCGGTAATGGTGCTCACTAATAATTCATCACTTCTGCCTCAGATGCCTCATGGGACCAGTTGAACCACTCACTAATTTTGGAACATAATAATCAAGGCGTGAGCCAATAAGTTGTTTTGGAAGTGATAGGTTATTTATTGGGAGTACAGAGATCGGTAAAACGTATGGATGTAAACATGAACACAGCCGGAATCGATTCTATCGGTTTGATAGGTTCTTTACCACAGAGCAGAGGGATCAAGATCCTGAGTGCGTGTTTAAACTTCTCTCCTTTGAGTGAGCAATGTGCGATCAGTTGATCGGGGATCAGTTCTCACACGCCTTAAGGATTGTGGTCATCCTTAGTGCTTGCAACATCTTCATGATTTAGTCTCCACACTTTTGTAAAAATTAAATGGTCGAAGTGGTTTTCACAGATCACACCTGCGCGCTGTATGCTAGGTGCTTTTTTGTCATTCAAGTTTGTTGGGTTTTCACTCGCTCATAGTTGTTAACACAATTTGTTGTTGCTATTGGGATCTCGGTAAAATTAGTTTACGTAGCCCCAGGTACCGGTCGTTAGCCGAGTTATCTTGAATCTCCCAATTCTTCATTACTTCACTTCACCTCGAAAGCGACCGTTTTTTCTTAGTCCTACGGAAAATTCAATAAAATATATCTGAGAAGTGTTTTTTCAGATCGAGATTAGTGACTGAATAGCGCAAGTTGAGCAGTTAATATTGGGAAGTAACGTGAACGCCCATGGAAAGATGCTTTGATAAACTGAGGGTGTCTTTTTAGACATCCGGTCGTTCTGATAAGAGTAATTGTTCATGCATTATAAGTCTTGGCTTCAGCTACGTATGGTCTGATTAAAGATAACCAACTCTGCTTTCGCTTGACCCGATAAAAGTCCACATAAGGACCAGGTGGACATCGCTCTGTGTGGTAAATATATTCATCAACTCATTCTTGTTTGAACCTCAATACGCCTGCTTTTCCGTCCAGTTTCTTGAGGCAAACTCGCGGTTCATCACTGTCGTCCGTATTCCAATCGATCACCAATTTTTTGGACATTATCGACTGACATAGCAGAAACGATGGGATTGCGTTCAATTGAGTGAACCAATGGTGATCTTACACGAGATCCGGTGAGAACTAGTGATTTGAAGGATTATTGATATTCCTCACTGGCCACGTAGCGGGTGGTTTTTGAGATGGCCGTACTAACAACAGTTTACCATATTGCGTCACGGTGAACAACTGTTCAGATTTTCAAGTGGCTGTGAAATAGTTGGTCAAGGGAGATGTAGGGTTTGCACGAACTATTTTTGGGCACACAGACAGGGGTTGCAGAGTCTGATGGCAATAGCCTCGGCCGAAATAGCTTCGCAACGGTTCGATAAAGCCCATTGCCAGTGCAATCAGTTCTCACTTAATTGACATCGGTCACCAAATTGAGCCAGATGAAGCTTTCCGAGTTATCTACAAGGTTTGTCAAGCCCACTCCAGAGCTGTCAGGTTGCGACTGTTCATATTTTGTATGCATTTAGAAATGCAGCTAGCCTGAGCGCACTCCAGTTTTTGTGTGGGTACTGTTGGCTGTAAACTCCCTTGTCCATTTTATTTCCATAGCTTGCAGCAAATTGTTCCTGTTTGGACCTTTTCCACGTCGGTTGTTTGACCTGCGCTGTCCAATGCATGAACAACAGTAACGAAATCTAATCATTCTCCTATGTTCATCATGACTTCCGAACAGTTTCACAACCCCCTCTCGGTGTTCACTCAGTTTTTCTCTAATTATTGCGCAGCCTGCGGAAATCCATGTACTCCATTTCATGCATCTAATTGTTAGTTCTGTCAACCAGCAACGGGTATTTCATATACGGTCAGATTGAACAACATTGTGCCTTCCAAAAGATGCCCCTGTCGAATTCGTTCGCCATCTTGCATATAGGTTCGAATATCCTTTTGTTACAAAGGATACTGTCCGCGTACTTCCACTCCTTGTGCTCCTTTGGCGCTGTTTTATTGATTGCTCGTAACTTCTTTTGGAAAGCCATTTTAGGGTTGTCTTTTCACTTAGTCCAGTGTACGTACATTCAGTACCACAGATGTGTAGTCTAACTGACGTCCCCATCTGCTTCCGACTTAAAGTTACGTTTGCACCGTCCTAGTTTCTTTAAAGCATTGGCAGCTAGTTAAGCCACTGTCAGTAGTGTTTTGAGCAATGAGGCTGCAACGAAATCCAGTCTTGTTGCCATACAGAGCAAGCTTTCGGAATAAAGGCTCTAGTTAGGGCCTCCTAAGAAAACCACTTCTGTTACCTCACATGTCAGGCTATTGAGCCAGAGGTTCCAGACTCAATAAGCACCCATATCCATCATTTTCACTTTGAGGTTCATGCGGAGTAAGCAGCTGCATGAGAACAAAGGCTTTTTTTATCTTTCTGTACATTCTCTGGCAAACTGAGGCCTGGATATAGTCGGTTATCAGTTCTACCAGCGTCTTCAAATTCCACATGAAGCACCTGTATTGATATTATGATTAGAATCGAATGTCCGAGTTAATCTCTTATTTTCAACTTAAACTCCCTTAGAAAGCGAATTCAGCGTGGATACTTTTTGTCCAGTCAACATATAGAGATTCGTGTGTTTATGCACAGACGTTCCGTTGTTCCTGACTAATAAGCCCTTCCGCCACGCAAAGTATTCTTTTATAATCTGATACCTTCATCTTCACAGGAATGGACCCTAACTAACAAGATTACATTTAGCTACAAGTGATGGGGCTGCATGCTAGATTGCCGCTCATCCCAGTCGATCTGTCTCGATTCTCATCACGTGTTCGTTTGTGTCACAGTTTCTGCACATTCCGGTGACATACCATTGAACAAGTTAAAAAATTCATACGGAAACATACTTTTTGCTCTAGCCATATTTGCTAGCTGCTAAACTGGGCTGATGGTGCACTAACTCCTACCTCATCGGTTTGTTCGGGCCCCCATTAATCACACCTGCAGTAATCTCTTCATTCGGTTACTTTCAGTTGTTGTGGATTGCTAAGTCCTACACCTAACCGACCTAATTTCCGCATGTTTCCTCAAAGTCCTCCGCGCATGTCGATTAGTTACGGTGGCAATGACAATCACTACACGCGCCTCTTTCTCTTGTGCGACCTCGCTAACAGCTTACGAAAGGATACGAAACCGATCAAGGTGGAATCAGCTGGTGCTCGCGAAATAACCCGCGAATCAGAGGACTCACTAATGTCTAAGTGAAAAATACTTCTGGAATGTGCTCTCTGGAGAATTACTTGTTCTGTCTTTCAAATTTTGGCAACCTCCCGTCGTTCTCTGCAGCTTATTATCACCTCTTCGGAGCAACGTGGTGAAGGTCAAGCTGAATTCCACTCGAACTGTTAACTAGTTGACCATACCTTTCTCATCGCTGCTTCTTTCAGCTGCTAGCAGTAATTGTGTTTCTAGACATCAAGACACTTATCGGTTTTGTCAACAGAGCCACTATCTATCATTGCCTGTTGGAATGTTGGGTCTCTATAGGACATCATACAGTTTGGTTTCAGGTAGAGTTGGGACTTGTAGCAGACTTTCCTGATGTTGTGGCTGTCACATACCCCGAAAACACTGTCCACTAACTGGAATGAGCATTTCCCGTTTTTTTGTAAAGCCTGTTTCCTTTAATGTACCAACAATTTTTTTACCTCTGGCGCCGACTCACATACTGGACGCTAGTTCGCTTGTTTTTTTTCACCCGATGGCTTGGCGAGCTGTAAAAACGCAAGAGCTGCATTTTGTACTTTGACTTCGGCATTTCGGCACTCGGAATTTCGGGCTGAGACAATAAACGCTCTTTTCGGGAAACCAGTGTTTTCCCTTTATAGTCGGCTTTGGGGGAATCGGCTCTTCGGTGTAAAACAGTGCGTACCATATCACTGCGTCGCAGGAATCGTTCCAGCTCAATTGCATCCACTCTGTCGCTCCGCAATACACCTGATATCTAGTGGAATGTGGAAAGACTGTTTTATCTCTCATTTTCTCCTCAACTTTGTAGTAGTTAATATCCTGCACGAATATTATCATCAATACTATTGTTATTATAAGCAATATCAATAATCACTTGTAGGTGTTGTTAGTTTCATACCTAGGCTTGGTTCGCCTGAGGTATCCAGTTCACATACGGCCCATCATACATACTGCACAACAACAAACACCTGGTGGTGTAAATGCTAGAACGTCGCCAGGATTTGTACAAGTAACACAACCTCGTCAGGTAGTAACTTTGTTAACAGTGATTCCACATGTCTGGCCATCGTACGTGCCGTTTTCGTTAACATTTACCTTTCGTCGCTTCAACAATACGTCCGTAGGCTTGAGCATTAGGTCGTAACTACATTACATCGCTTTCTTAGTAAATTTATTCTTGTCATAACGCTCAGTTAAACAGAACTCTGCTACAGTATCCTGCCTGTTGCAATGTTGTCCATCTACTCCCACTTCCAGCTGTTCCTCAGCCTTCACTCCTACACAAACATGTTTGGACAGTCCGCGCCACAACCCAGTTCCTTCGTTTGGATCGTTTTCTTCCTCCAACCCTTCGTCGCCGGATGCGGATGCAGATTCAGTTTCATGCTCTTCCTCATTTCCGTTTCCCGTGCCAACGCCCTCCTCTGGGTTTCATGAGGCATCGTTTTCCTACTTCTCTGAGGCGTCCAGCTTACCTGACTGTTCCAAAGTAGGCAGCACACATCTGTCCATCATTTATACATCTGTTTCATTCAAGGAGGTTGATGACAGGTGTGCTAGTTAACGTATTGCTATATGATTGATCAAATTAGGCCTCCATGTAAAACGCTGGATCTCATGACACCAACCACTACAAGCTGACCGATGAGTCATCGTCGAGGGGTTATCAATAAGAGGTGTTCTGGCGATCTGAGCACAATCTTGGCGAGCGATTAAAGCTGAACGTCTACGTTAACTGATCAGGTAGCTTAACAGTGTGTTGTGATTACAGACATGTTTTGTGGTAGCAAACGTCATTTGGTGTAAATGCTGTGAACTTAGCCCAACTTATTGTGAACCTAATAGACGGGGTAATATTCCATGCACTCGCCTCACTGGAGTTCCAGATGCACTGCTGGTGAGCTCCAACAAGTAGCGTTAACGCATTGGTTCCGTTTCGTCCAACTCACCATAGAAAAGAAATATTGCAAGACGTATACGTTTAATTTACTTCCATCAGCCGCATATATATATATATGTATAGATTAAATTAGTAATTGATCTTAGTCTCGGCCGGACTGTTCTTCGTACGATGAAGTATGATTAATCCTTGAAAATGAGGTGCTCCATCGAATGACCCTGGCTCGTAGTGCCGATTGCGCAATTGTTCATCCGTTTATGGAACTGAAAGTGGAGATAAGCAGCTTTATCTACGACCTAGTGATTGTTACACTGTCCATTGTTTGTCTCTGTTCAACAATGTGGTTACACATCTGCCGCGGTTCTGTCAGATTGTGACGGTCTACTCAAGAACCGAGTTAACAGTAGTCCACATCCGCGTAGCGGAATAACACTCTAACTACTGGTTTACATGAATTCAGGACCAAATGAAAAAGGATAATGTAGGAAAAATGGCTGCGTTCTATCGAATTTTATTGCCATTTCTTATCTTGATAGGATTAAAAAATTTGATCAAGCATGAGCTGATTCCTTTTGTTTTCCAGCGAAAAGGCTGCTCCTCACTTGAGTCATTGATTGCAATTGCTCGGAGTCCGGAAAGAAATCTCAAACATATATTCCGTACAGATTATGCATTGCTCACACGTCTCAACAGCCAGCCATTTGGTGAGCGTTGGGTTGGTGTAGTTCGTGATACAAAACAATGATGTTGGATCCTACACTTGCTTCTTTATTCGAGCTTAAATCAGACTCGATCTAGCCGAAACGATGTGTAACGATTGCTTACTAACTGGTCTATTTGCTTTAGTGATCCACCGTAAGGTCGTTGACTCGTGTGTGTTTATTGCAACATGGTTATACCGTTTTTTCCTGAGGGAGTGAGCTTATTGCGGGCTCCATGTTTGTGGTCCTGGGAGGTTTAACTTTTCGCCACCCTTCAAGGTTCTTGAACTGAAGTGTTTCTTTCCCTGAGGAGTAGTATTATACTTGCATGTCTAAATATGACGGGATTGCGTGCCGTTAAAAAATTGCCACCGCCAGTTTCAATACCCTCACTTTCTATCAGTTTGACTTCCGCGCTAGTTTGCACTGCCTCTTTCAGACGTTACACATGTCTCATCAGAATCTGCCTTGAGTATTCTCTCAGTAGCGTGCTATTTGCTAACATTGTCTTTTCTCTTTCGGTTCTTTGTAAGGTGTGGGCACGTTGGTGTTTGTTGTTTTGACACGAATCCTTTTCGTAGTTGTGTTCTTTTTCTTTCGCTTCCTCGTCTTCGTAATGGTTGTATACTAGTTGAGCGTGGACATGACGATGACTACCCCACATCTCCACTGGGACATAAATGGCATACGTTACTGGCCTTGCTTACACATTCGTTCCTAGGTAGCCACTTCGGGTAAACTGTGTGCATGATGCCGTACCCTCATACATGTTGTTGTTTACCATTGGGTCGTACCTCCGTCATTCTTAAAACGACAGACCGATGTGGAGTTGTAAATCAATCTACCACAGGGTGTGTACATTGCTCCCAACTAGGCACTTTCACAGCGACGTTGGACTGAACTGGACGGTCGTAGGCGCGTGTCACATAATGTGACACCTTTACTCACTCATCAATGTTAAAACCACATTGTGTTGTGTTCCACCATCCTTTGGTGGTTAGTGTAAACAACTGAACCTAGGTAATCCATTATGTCGATTTATCCTTTAAAACTGAGCGTCCACATCAATTTCCTGAGAACAGCTTTTTAACGGCAACGAGGATTCCCATAAATACGCGGTACCATAGGCTGACAAGAGGTGCGACTGTGGCGGATGAGCCCTGTGCGAGTCTGGCAAAATTAGACTTCATACGGAAGCAGGTTTTCGCGCATATTGGTGTTATAGATTATCAGTTAATTGTTGCTGTTTGATGGATACCATTAGTATCTTCTTTTTGGCAAATTCTGTTTGCCTGGCGGGATTGTGAACAATCTTTCCGCAAGGGGCGTGAACGTCGTCTCTTTCGAACGGCTGATATCCGCACTGTCCTGTTTAAAGATTTAAGCGAAGTAAGCGCAGCTGAACTGTCCGCCGTCACAGTTACGAAAGTCTACAGTCCTTCCTGTTTCCTCTATCATCAGAATTGGATCGTTTACGAACTGAGACCTAAACTGGAAAGTGAGTTTTACAGATCATACCTATCTTAGACTAGTTGGCTCTCTGAAGAATCAACCGATATGTATTATCACTTCGGCGGCGTTGGAGGTCGTGAATAAGAGGGCCTTTCGGTTGTTCCATGATGATCGAAATATCCGTCACCTCGGAGATGAAGTTGTTCCCAATACAGCAGACTTGGGTACAGAATGTTCCAACCCTGAGTCAGATGCCTCTGGTATACAATCGAGGATGCCCTGTTCCACCCGCACAAATAAATACGCATTTACTGTGCGGTGTCCACGACTGCCTGTGATTGTTTTCATACACCGTGCACGTGTCACTCAGCACGTTTGCGTCAGCTCCATGCAAAGTCGTCGTGCTGAGATGTAAAGAGGCGTGGTCTAACCTTACAGGACGCATGCAGGGAAATACATCTACGAACTCAACACTGTTATCAAAATGGATATCGGAAAGGAAGGAAATAAGCGATATTATCAGTGACTATCTTTCATGTTCCAATATGGAGGGTTAATTTTTGTCAGGTAATACGTTATTTCAGTGTACTATTCATACTTATCAACCTCCTTCTGTTTATTGATATTTTTGCGTTTGGATGCGCAAGCATTCCAGAATGCTCCGAAGATTGGTGACCACCTTCGACTAAGTTGTCATGATTTAGTCATTGTCTGGTTTCGGGCTTGACTGTGGTTCATTTGAAGTTCGTTGTTATCTCAGGCTATTGTGCCATCTCGGATTGCCACCAATTTTTATGCCCTATCGTGTTATTTAACACTCAATCGGAGAGTGTTTTGGCTGAGTGGCTAGTAAAATACATCGGTGGTAACTCGAATTGCTGAGTGTTCATTGGATTGCGTAACTCTTACGGAGTGTACATCCTTCGGGTTGAAGTATGCAAATACCCTTCGATTTACTCCCCGAAGTCGATGACAGCTGGCATCCAAAACTGTGAGAAACGAATAATAAAATAATTTTCCCGTTTACTTTACATAAATCAATCTTACTGTCAGTTCGGATATAATCTGTTGTGGGAGATTATACTTTTGAACATACCGATCTCAATAAAGACGCGTTGAGTTGGACGAACTAATGAAGATCGCATGTTAAGTGAACCAGTGCTGATTGGTATTCATCAAAGATTATCCAAACGATGTTCCTTATATATATATATATATATATATATATATATATATTAACAACCAGCACTTGTCCGTAAAAGCATAGTAAGTTTAAGCGTTGGCGATGCCGTTCATATAAACTGTGTTGGATGTATGCAGGCTGCGTGTGTTCAATTTTTCGTCCCGAATTCATTTAACCCGCTTGTACTGGATGATCACGTTGAATAGCTGAGTTCATTTGTAGGTATTCGTCTAGTAACCACTTCTTATTCTTTCATTTCGTTTTGTATCCTACTCGGAGCTTGTTGCCTCCCTTCCTGGTTGGTCATTGGTGTGGATAACTGATATATCGCTGTATATGGTGACGTTTAATGAACTGCGTTTCTCTTGGCATTTCGGATAATTGATCTACAGGTCTCACAACAAATATAGCTAGTCATAGTAACACTGGGCCGGTATGTTCCATTTCTTGCAATTCAGCTTCAGGCCTCCCTCGTCCCTTGTGTAGACCCTGAATGTGAACTAATATAGGTGCCTTCAACGTTCGTACTCTAAAACAGATAGGTCAACAGGCTGCTCTCGCACGAACGTTACACTCGTTGCAAGTCGATGTCTGCTGGATATCGGAGATTAGAATCCACGACAGTATTCAACGTATGGAACTAGAGGCACCCGTACTTTCTACCCGATACTGATTATACGTTTCAGGTGACTGCACTGCCGCCGTTACGGGCCAGGCTGGAGTAGGTAGGTATAGTCCCCGGCACGACGACCGCAGCCGCATTTGTAAATTTGATTCCTGCTAACAGTAGACTGTGCTGTCCGCTTGGCAGGTTCTGTTAGAGTCAGTTCTAAACGCAAAACTGTCAGAAACCTGTTCGTTGTGTCTGCATACGCTCCGAGTGACTGTAGTGACTTCGGCGTCAAGGACGGGTTTTACTCGGATCCGGCCGCTCTTCTCCGGTCGACACGCGGTTGTGGTATAGTCGTTCTGGCTGGCTATGTGATTGCCCAGGTTGGCCGCTCTGGTGGGACCGAATCTGGGTTGGGTGGCAGGTTTGGGATAGCATCACATCGGTCGGATAGTGGTGGGCGATTGCTGCAGCTGTGCGCTGAACATAAGCTATTTTTAGGCAGCACTAGTTCTAGGCATCGCACGGGTTGTTGTTATACTCGGCGCCCTCCTTCTCTGAATCAGACCTGGTCTGAGATAGATTACATATCTGTTAGTTATAGGTGGTGGGGTTCTATTCAGGACTGTCGTTCTTATTGAGCACTTGCTTGGCTTCAGATCATGCGTTGGTACGTTGTCGCTTTGTTGTTAATTTTGCTGGGCAACGATCCCACGGACAGTGAAGACTGATTGTTGAGAAGCTTGCTTCACCATCGGTAAGGCGGTTAGTACGAAACCAGCTTAAAAAGTTGCCTAATAGTTCTCGGTCCGAAGATCCTAGTGGCTGCTGGACTCTAATCTCCATGGTTATTTGTGAAGCAGGTACTGCAGCATGGGGCACAGGGATACATGGGTTGAACAGACATTGTGTCTTGGAGAAATCCCTGGAGTTGTTAGAAGCCAAGCGGACTATTCGTGCTGGTAGTTCACATATTAATTTTAGGAGTGATATCCGTAGGAAACTGAGACGTAGTCTATGGGCTTATCGTGAGGCTTGGTTGATGGAGAAAGCCGAAGAAATGGAAACCGGGTTTTGCTTCAAGGAACACTGGTAAACTCTTTAAGGTGATCCTTGTCACTAATCCCGCACGGACGTCTGTCAGCGAGGCAGATGGCACGCACATTTATATTTAGCCCGGGAGGTTTGAGCGGTGGGCGGGGCAATTCGAGAGTCAGTTTAGCTGGCCTCTTGCTTTTACTGTGTTGCTGTTACAAACTTGTAATGTAGCACCTTGGTCAGTAGAGTTGGAACCACCCATTGAGACTGAGGGCTGTTGTTCCAGATAATCTCGTGCCGGTGCTTTTTAAACAAGGTGGGCAGGCGTTAGTAGAGACCTTGACTCAGTTGTTTCAATATGTATGTACGACGGACACCATCCCTTCATGCTGGGAACGCTCGATAATAGTTCGTGTACTCAAGAATTTTATCAGGGGCTTTTTGAGAAAACTATCGAGGAATTAGTTTGACTCCAGTCATTTCTAGGGGGTCTGGCATCCATTATACTTCGTGGACTCACTGCAGTTTGAGAGGTAAACATTAGGAGAGAACAGACAGAGTTTCGCCTTGGACGTGTATGTATAGATCACATTTTCACTGTTCATCAAATTCTGAAGCAGCGTCACGTATACCGCCGACCAACAGTCGCTGTATTTGTCGACCATAAAGATGCGCTCAACTCGGTGGATTGATCACCCAAACGCATTGGTTTGTCGATCAAGTATATGAACATACTCTCGGCATTCTATTCCCCTACTTTAGCTCATGTTAGGGTTTACGGAGTGGCGTACATCAAGACTGTGCAGTTTCACCATTTTTGTTCAATTTCGTCGTAGACGAAATAATAGAGGATTGTCTGCGGCGGACAAAATATGCTGATGTGGACCTTCTACCTGGTGAGAGACTGGCTGATCTTGATTATGCTGACGAAAAGGTGTTGCTACTTTACAACTTTCAAGCAACACAAACAATGTTAGACGCTATTTCGCACTCTGTGAAGTACTTCGAAGTGCGTTTTACAACCTCAAATTGCGAAGTGGTTCTGCAAGATTGATGGGATTACATTGATTTACTGTTAGATACTGAGGCTATGGAGGTTGTTGACCGATCTGTATGCTTGGGAAGGTGCATCTTTGGCGGTGGACGTGTAGGGAATGGAACGGGAGCACGTGTCTCCCTCAGGTTGTGTTGGTGTTTGCTCATCTGAGACACCGATGGGAACAGAGAGGTATCTCTCTGAAGCTTATTGGTGGCGTGTGTCAGACAACAGTGTGGGCTGTATTACTACTTTACGGCGGCAAAATGTGTCCGTTTAGGGTAGAAGACGTGAACCGTCTTCGGGAATTTGGCGACCGCTGCCTGCATTCACTCGCCCGCATCGGCTGACACAAGCGAGTAAGCAACGAGGAGGTTAAGAGTTAGGTTATTGACACTGATTGTCCTTACATTTTCACAGACTTCAATGGTTGGGTCTTATATTACGGATGCCAGCTAATCGCCTGCCACATCGAGCACTGTTTGGCGACGATGTGGCCCCCTGTGGGTAAGATGCGTAGTGGGTAGATGATGACCTGGCGTAGACAAATGAAATCGTTCACGAGGAGGTTGTTCACTGTAGATCGGGTTTGTCTCCCGGGCTGGGACCCTCGCGACCCATAGAGTCGGTCGCTGGAGGAGATGTTAGGTGAGATGGCGGCAAACCGAGCTCAATGGCATGAATGTTGTCGTTGTTTGTCCGAATTGACTGTGAATGACGCGGATCAGTGGAAGCCGTAATGAAGCTGTCTTACTGATGACGCCTTACTTTCACTTGTGGCTCGTTTGTTTGTTTGCAAGGTGTAAGCACTTTTTTGTTGTATGGTTTGATATAGACGTAGTTATTTTTGGTAGTTGGGTCCCTTCCCCTCCCCTTCCTTTTTTATTTTGTCTTCCTGTGTACGGTTTGCTTTTCTGTTTATCTATGGTTGTGGCAGTTTAGCATCATTGGTTCACACTGATGTATTGCTGTCCGTGATGATGATAACGGGGACATCTGTCCATATGTGTATATGTGTACATTTCTGTATATATGTACACACGTATCTACCACTGTTTCTACTGGTATATCCGTTTATACATGTATGCGCGCGTGGATGGAAATAGATATGCATGTTTGCATGCAGGGATATATATATATATATATGCCTCTAAGTCAGCTGTGTCGTCTCACTTTCAGACTTATCCTGAATGAAAACATGCTTGCACACTGATTCGAATAGACGTTTCTGAATTGTATTAACTGGTAAATCGAGGGCTGTTTATGTAGTCTTTCTGGGTTACTCACCAGGCTTCACTGTTTAACTGATAAATCTTTGACGCAATATCAATTGCCCGGTTACTTATGCAGTATGAAATACGTATGCTCATCGTAGACTTTGGTACGCTATACCCGATAGACAAACCGTAATTCGTCAGGTAAGAGGTCTGTTGATCATGGGTTATGTCATAACAAATAATGCACTTCCTCACAATTTCTGGAACATGGAGATAGCACAATATGTCGCACCCAAAGAAGACTCTTGCTGCTCACATTTGAGCTGCCATCGTGTCTATCACAAAGGTTTTCATAGGAATGTGATGCTCCATTACCTTACGAAATGTTTCAACTTAGTGGCACAGAGAAGCGTATTTTTCATTGTACACATAGGCATACATCACGGGTCGTCCATAACCCATTCCGTCTATGATGAGAAAGTAATATATCTTCAAACTACAACCAGAAATATGAAATGCTACAAGACTTACTTGCGGCTTTTTGTTCCATGTGTGGTGTCGACATTGATCACATCAGAAAAGTGTCTGAACAACTGTACTTGCTGCCTTCGTGTGGAGCATGCGTGCGTATGTCTATTATTGTCGTCTTTAGTAACACACAATATGCCGTTAGTGTCTCTACATGGTTGAGTATTTGAGGCAGATTTTCCGCAACAGTCTACATAAACCTACTTATTGTAGGAGGTTACAATTGATCACGGTTATTGCAAATATCCATGGTCATTATGAACTTAATGCAAACATCTGCAGCATACTGTTTTACTTCAGCAGCTGGGTTGCTATACTCGAATAGAAACCTAGAGTCGTTTACCTCACTTATTGTAAGTCGACAATCTGTGAGATGCACACACGTACGATGGATTGTGACCCAAAGTAAAACAGTTAGCAACCAACCTAGATTTCTTTCTAATGATGTAGAACTGTGATTGGCAACATGTGTAACGATAACTGCGCAATCGAAGTATTTGTACTCAACACACTGAACACGTCGTAATCCACGGCTTCTGCTCTTACATCGCTTGTATTTGATGTGTCGGTACGCCATCTATCGAATAATCTCAGCAGTACTCATACTCACATTATCATAATTCATACGTCCACCGTCTAACTTTGCGCTTGAACCGAGCACGTACAATACATTGTAATCGTTCATTTGTTTATCCAAACAACCTCTAAATTCATTGAGCGTTCTGATTTGATAATTCGGTCGTGCCTAATGTGAGGTCAATAGCGCAGTGCTTCTTTCCGAAAGAGGCTGGCTGGAAAGTCTCTCACGAAAGCTGCGTTCAAATGTGAGTGATCGTCAAATTGAAAATAAACCAAATCCCCGACTACTCATCAGAAATTCATTTAAGTTCGAAAACTCCCAATCCTCGAGTAGCTCTTCGAAGCTCTGTNACGAAAGCTGCGATCAAATGTGAGTGATGGTCAAATTGAAAATAAACCAAATCCCCGACTACTCATCAGAAATTCATTTAAGTTCGAAAACTCCCAATCCTCGAGTAGCTCTTCGAAGCTCTGTAAATTGTCCACTATCTATAATGGGGTGAAGCATTAAATCGACTTTCGCTTAAATACACCGGTAGAATAAGCTTTAATACGTATATCATCATAATTATGTACAATACGTTACCACTTATCAGCATAAGACAGTTAACTGTCAAGAAAGCATCTAAAGTAATTCCGGAGGAAAACCCGTGTATATCGTCACAGCGACAACCGTCGATATTTTGACCTCAGCGCCAGCTGAAGGACTAGGCATTTACCAGTCGGTTCAAACAAACATTCCAAGGTTCATAATCATTTATGTTACAAATGAACGATTTTCAAACCGTTGGGCGATGTCACTGAAACCTGATCAAACATTCAAGAATATTTCATTCTATTGCCTTTTAACCGTGTCGTTAATTCAGTTACAACAAATCGGGTAATTTGCCAACTCCGACCGTTTGTGACGCAAGATAGCAATTACCACCAGTTGATCTCCATGCTTAGGTTCCATTTGGTTAGTTTTACATTTCTGTTGATTATCGATTCATTATGTACATAACCAATTTGATATGACGAAACCCTTAACATGCCCTCTTGTTTTGCTCTATTCAAAGTGTTCGGAGCTTTCCTGATTTCCTCCTTACAACGGTGGATATTTACAGATTCTATAATCTCTGTGAATGGTTGATGGTTAAGTTGCCACTGTTCAACTCATTGTCCTCATCTGTTGCTGACTTGTCTCCCCGTCTTGAAGAGTTTTCGATGCACCAGCTGTTTTGATACTACCACCGCGTCCTTGTGGTACAAAAAACTACCAACCTTTTTCGACTTTGGATCGCCTTATGCACACGTTTACGTTTGTGGATCTATACGCGTATTCGTTAACTCTGCAGTCGGCTAATTCGGTGTCTTTTCTGTTGGTTTTGTAAGTGGCTGTCTCCCGTCTGCGCTAAACTAGTTAGACTCGATTAATAATTCACGCACACGGTCGATTATCTACAGGTACTGTTTGGAAAGCATTGTTCTGTTTAGTCGAATCGACGTCTGCGGTGGCTAACAACCACACAGGTTTTATTAAAATGTGCTCAACCGTGGTATGCGGATGAAACGATGTCTTATATTAAACCTGCATAGGAGGACTTGGGTGTGTTACTTAGCTACGTGTAGTCAACGCACCTACTGATGTCAACATAAAACAGTTGCAATATTCACGAAATTCCCTCATTTATGGTTGTCTCGATGCAACTACCAATCTGCAGTCATCGATTTCTGGGAGGGCAATGATAAGGAAAATGTACAAACAGGACAACCATATGTGGTACCACTCAAGCCGATGTAACAAACGAGTGGGTCACACAATCTGCAATTATTTCAGTTGGGATGTTTCCCATGGTTATTTCTTCGAAACTGGCCAAATAAAAAATATATATGATCAGAACCTCATGCGCACGAAATAGACGATGAAGACGTGGCTCATTGAACTGCAGGAAAACGAAGCCGCGATTGATTTGCAACACAGAAAAAGCACAGCGAATTGAATCATGCAAATCAACGTCTGCAATACAACGTTCCCGGTTGGCTTCCCATACATTCGGTTATTTTTCATTATCTTCCTTTATCCTTTCAAATTCCTTCGCCACGGTACAAATTTTTCGTCAGTAGAGCCTAGCGCAACGCAGGTTGAGTTCGAAACGTGTTTCATGGCACTTGACAATCTCGTTGCAGTTCCTCATTTAAATACAACTCGCTTGTGTTCACGTCTACATGTGTTGTATGGGTGTTTTTACAAAAATTGCGAGATTTTTCTGTAGGCAGCGAAGAAAAGTTACTTTTACACTTGTCTTCTATAACCCCTGGTCGGAGGTGGTGTGTACACACGTGTTTACTCTGTTTTTCGACTTGTTGCTGCTCAGCTTTCCAAATGAGCTCACTCCGCTAGTAACCGTTGGATTTAATGCCCTTCGGCGTACACCTAAATAAGCACAAAACACAGCGTAACTTTACGAGACTTATCTACATCGGTGCAGATAAATCACCAGACTCTCGGTTCAATACATTTTTGTGAGATTTTTTTGTGTCGTATATTCGATATATTGTTCCAGACCACTAGACCCGCGTACATCACTTCACGGAAACCTTGACACTAACTTCGTTAGGTAGCACCAATCTCTCTAACTCACTCCTTTTAGACCATTCACTTTCTTTATCCATTCTTAATTCGTACACATGCATTCATTTTGCAGGTGGATTTTCCAGCTGATCTGTACACATGTTCGAATACACACATCACAAAACTTTTGACAAGCAATCGTGTGGTTTCATCCAATGCGTTCAAACCGTCCTCAGTGATTGACGAACTGGAGCACTGCGCGCTTCACACCTGTTCCAGTTCGTTGAAGCCCTCGGTCACGCATGACTCCATCGTGCGCTGCCGATCCCAACCGTCTGCCTTGGCTGTGCAGTTCATGGCCAATCGGGCTGTTTGTACTCATTCGAAAGAGGTTGGTCTGGATTCGAAAGTCGGTCCGCTGACCGCTGGCTTCAAACGTCGACGGGGCCCAAGCGGAACAGGCTACACTTCGGAATGCCCCACAGGTTCTGAATTACAATCTATTTGTGTTTTCCAGTCAGAAAGACAACTCCCCCATCACTGGAATTCAACCACCATAGCTAATGCGTCGCGGGCGCACCCGAGCTCGTTAATCTCTGTGTGCACTGACAGTGCTGTTTGGTCTTCGACCACAACTGATAGAGACGTCAGTGAACTATTTGTGTTTGGTTCCGGCGTTCCCGTGTCTTCTGACAGTTCACCACCGAATTATAGGTGGAACCCAGCGATAGATGGCACGCTTCTTGCTTGTAACAGACGGTCGCAAAACGATAGTTATTTTGTCCGCCTTCCACGCTCGATTTCCTCTACTGATTCAGTGGAATCTTCAAACCCTAACGGAGTAAATCATGTACGTCTTGAAGTCATTTTTTTCTGCCGTTTACTTTCCACTGTTTTTGGTTTCGTTGTCTACTCCTTAAGCCGATCCATTGTGAAAGATAAGGGTGCAATGTGAATATATACATAGTGACTGGTCAGGTTCAGTACCTGTTTTCGTACGAAAACAGTGAACTACTTCATTGGTTCACCTAGTGTTTGGGTAATTTTCAAGCGAAGCTATCCTTTAGTGAGGTTGATGGTTTGAGCCAGGATGCACATATGACCATCATCATTCGTTGATGTTACACACCACCCTCTTATTCGCTTTTTGGCACAAACCAATCATTTTGATCGCAGTGTGGTATGCTCAAAATGATCAGTCCTCTCATAGGTATGGTAATGACATACACTACTGCATACTTTCCGTGAAGTTCTCGCAATGTAAGATTGAAGTCTTCCGCTCCACACACGTCCACTAATCCCACCAGCTATGATGAATCATCGCCTTTCTGGCACCAGTCAACTACGCGGTCTAATCAGCGCGGTAGGTTTGGTTTATATAACTTGGAAACTACGCAGTTACTCACGGCTTTCATATTCAGATGTAACTTTCAGACGGTTATTTTTGAACGGGAACTCTAAACCCGGTTCTCGGCCTTGTTAGAGGTCACCAGCAGTACATATTCTTTCCTCTCGTAAAATCTGAACTCTAGTCTACAACCTCATCGAAGGAGCATGTTAAACAGTACGATATTCGCCTCACGTTAGACACGACCGAATTATCGCACCTAATTTCCCACTCATTCTCGTTTGAGAGTAATACTCAGGTGACCCGATCGCTTCCAGAGAAGATGCAGCGTTATCTTGTCAAATCCATTGGTCACGGTTAAGATCCCTAATTGAAAGTGAACTCATGCATCGTTCACCTTCTATTAGCAACTTAGTGATCACTTATTTTTTGTTTAACCATTGCCCAGCTGTTTAGTATTAATAGTGAGGGTAGTATTAGGGGTAATACTATTTTTTCGGAAATTTGACAGAACCCTTCTAAGCGAATCACAACTCCACAAAATATTCTGACTGGTCTTGTCAAATAGCAAAACAATCGTCTCATGTAATCGCGTTCCCGGATTATGTTTCTGGTTAATCCCATCTTGCGCTCTCAACTGCATAGTAGAGATCTCTAAGTTTGGAAAGGATGCGATCCAAACATTTGAACCACGTGCACACAATCAAACATATCAACCTCTCTCTTTGCCGATGAAAGATTGTGCAATTTGCTTATGTTGATCACAGACCTCATTTGTCCTCGATGTGAACAACCCTATCTCTCTCATCTATCTGTGATCCATTACTGTATCTTTAACGTTGGTACACTGTTCCCACAAGGTTTCGACTGGCCGCTGGGATATGGACCGGCAGTTGCTTGCCCACCACTGCTTTTCTGCATTGTAAATGTTAGCTCAAAGTGACCTCATTGTTTCACACTACTTCAGAATTTCTTTTGAGTATCTTTTGAGAAACTTCCAGTTAAGTGTCCGAGGCGTTTGAATTAATGCAACAAGACCCGTTCATTAGGATCACCTAGACACTCGATACTATTCTACCTCCAGTACACCAAATTACCGAATTTTATCGAAACGCACTGATCGTGCGCGATGACCCCAATCCAAAATTCAATGCTCGCCATAGCGACTTGATATCACCGGTGTTGTTTTTTCTTGGCGAGGCTGGAACTTAGTCGCTTGTCCCATGACGCTGTGATCGTTTCGTTTGTGCCCACGGTCTTATCTTTCTGGCGGAGAATACGACACAATCGACGTTTTGATGCTCACTTGAGCACCAGAACGACAATGCTCCTGACGACCCCGATCATAATAAGGCACAACCTTAATAAATTCATTCTGTGTAACCCGGATATTACCCACTCACTGAGCGCCTTTGACACAGTGACCCACCTAGGGATTCGTTCACATGAAAAGTTAGTGTTCACCGCTCGTCTACTGAAAATTCGGCTGCCATTGAAGCCGCTCCAGCGCGTTTACCTACTGAGCCAGAGACTGGTTATAAAAATGTTTCATTGGTTAGCTTTGGAAGGACCTACCCAATACAGTACAACACGTTAATTCATTTGGCAGCAGTGACGACTCCCAAAGACACAGTGGTCAACGCCACTCTTGTTCTGTCCAGTGGACTGGGTATCCCGAGTTTAGCTACCGTTATTCTCACCCCGTGCAAGTCAAAAATAAAGAAACTTCTCTTCGACAATTGTCTGATCCTTGTGAACCTAGTCGAGAACAAATTCTTCGGCCCTGTCATGTGGGAATTCTTCGCCCCAGAACGCGTTACAGGTGTGAGTGTGACGCTCTACTGTTCAGTGTGTGAGGGTGATTTTCAGCAGATGGTCTGTTCCCCACTCTCCAATAGTTAACTGTCATATATGTAGTTCAGCTCTGCCAGGATTTGCACTCCAACTATTCAGCCTCCTTGAAGTCTTCTAAGGGCTAAGGCCCAGAGGTCACACAGTGGTGGAGGTAAACACTCGGTTTTCTGTCAAAGCAAATACAGTCAACCAAATAACCTCGTTCATATTCCTGATTCGTGCTGCACCACATACACTCTGTGTTGTGTCCGGCACAACCGCATAGCGAGGAACCTAGAGAAAAGGCTGCATGCTCCTGGGTCTGTAGTCTACGAGGAATTACAAATAACAATGCAGACTCCGATCAACGAGCCCAAGGTGATCGCAGTCTGCGACAATAAGGCTACGTTAATATAAAAAAACTCACAAAAATCGGGGAGATGCATCGTGCAGCTTTAATGGGAGACGAAATTCATGTCTGTTTTAATTGCAGGCAGCTTTGTTTTTTGATAGTCTTTATTTCGGCAACAGGTGTGCATATATTCACTGGTTAAAGACGACCACGGTAACAGGCGTAACAATACCCCCTCAACCGGCCGTCTCTTGTGTATCTACTCTTCAGCATCCCTAATTGGCGACAACATTTTTTATACCCCAGCCGTGTAGTGTCAGTCGTGAGGTAACTTGCTGCTGATTTATTCGTTTTTTCTAATGCAAATCGTGTTCACAACATGAACTGTTCAGACTAGATGCGATAAAGCGGTAGTTGAATGAGCATGAGTAAGACGTTTGAATAAACTTACTGTCTGAACACCTAGAAAGCGCACGGCTCTAAAATAACCCAGCCGCCTTTTCGATGATTGTTGTAACTACTCCTACAAAGACAATTCATAAACAGTTGAAACGGATGCCGAATGGTGATACAAATACAATTGAACATGCGATTTCGTATTCCAAAATTCTTGTGATTGCACGATATATTTTGTATACTTAGGTCGCAAAAATTAATGTGCTTTTCATTATATACACATTCATTTGCAAAGCAACTTTGAAAAGAAATTTTTTATTGCACATGTTGTAGCTTTTGCTGAAAAACACCAAGGACATTTTGTTGCTCCAACTGTATATGACTGTTTCTGCGGTGTACCCATAGAGCTGACAAGTTCTGACTACGTTCCTCTTTTTAGTCATATACATTCCTTTCTCCCATACAATCTAATGGATTTTCACAAAACCCAAATCATTTCTTATACTCCACCCATCAGTAAGCCTTGAAAACATCTGATGCCAGATTTGTAAAGTTAAACAGTTTTTAATCATTCGAAAGTCGGTAGTAGTCAAAACTGATTACTCGGTGATTCTACCGTGTCTGGTGGAAACCTGTACATTTTCGTAGCTTTACTTGTCTCTCCGTAATGTATCGATAACTTATCACTACTGTCCTCAACGTAACGTTTTTGTTCTAACTGTCCGCCGAAAAAATAACGCAGTCAGTCATACGTGATTGTCGCCGGAATACTTGACATTTTTTAAATGATTAAGCACTGTTTAACTCCACACTGATACAAACATGTGTGTGCTGGCGGATGTCTAAAGTGCGTATTCGGGGACAACAGGCTGCTCAGTGTAAGAGTCCAATTAAAGCAAGCATAGTTGTCATTTCAATGACTTCCCTTGACACTGCTTTTCAACTTTTCACGTCCCAGCATTGGCCCACCTCTATTGCGTGTGACGAGCCACTCTCACCAGCGTTCTCAGCATTCGACCCTGATGTCTCCTCAGTCTGTCGACGTACGTGTGTTCATCTGGGCGATTTATCAGAATCAGTGGAAGAAGAAAAGGATTATGAAACACCAGAGACTATGACAGAGGAAGCGACTAGTCTATCGGACTCCAATTGGCAACGTTCGAAGCACTTGACTATCACGTCTCCATCTATCTACGAGGTAACGTTTGCGCCTATTCAACCCAGTCATGACAACGAAACGGAGGAAACTGAGTTGGAATTTTTAGATCACGAGAATGGTGATTCAATCCAATACGGTACCAGTAGGCACCAGAAGATTGGCGATGATTCCGTTGAACTGGAGCGCTCCAATACCACATCACAGTTTGATTTAACAAGTGTGCAGGCGACGGACTCTAGTTGCCCTGGTGTGTTGATTCCTTTGTCCGACTCCTCCTCAGACTCGAATGCATCTGACGAAGAGCTAACGGCTCCTTCTCAATTGTTCAGTCGTTGTCATCGAAGAGATCGGTACAATTCATGCACGGCACATTCGGTTGCTCCTGCTTTAGAAATTGATTTAGAACTGATGGAAAACAATTAAGTCTTTCGTTCCCCCCACACACATTCGATTTGTATGTTGTGTGTTTCGTGAAACTGTACTCAAATGGAAGGTCATGCGTTCGCCGGCGAGCGTGTTTTATCCTGACCTGCCACACGTGCTTTTTCAAAACTCCACCGATCTCGACCTAGTGGCCACATACACAAATACAAACTTTCACAAGTTCTTTCGGCAAGCGCCGTGATTGCATGATTTGCTTCTTTTACGGTGGTTTTTTCACACATTTGTGATGTAAATAGTTCTACTTTTCCGACACAAGAATCACTGCCGTGAATTCTTTTTTCTGCTACTTGTACACTTATCCTCCTAGTGGATTCAAATTATTTTTTTTGTAATCAGTCCAGGTGTTTAAACTTAGCTGCATTGTAAAATCTGTTACAAAAGCCTTTTGTACAAGGGCGATTGGTTGATTTGAACGTCACTATTGATTTTCTTGCAATGATAACCGGAAGCGTACGATAGGGCATTATCAGGGACTTGAACTCATGGAACTAGCGTCAGTGATCGTGTCTCACTGATACCGCCTTATGCGTCGTCTACTAAAGTTGATCGTCCTTATTTTGGTCACATCCATCCATAGAAGTACTCACAATCGGGGTGGTTGATCACTTCCACCAACACGGCCATGCTCTCCAGTAGGTTGTCTACGTAGTAACTACGAGGGATTTTTCAATCATTTGAACAAAAATACGCCAAGGGGGACTTATTCACAACTTCAAATGCGCTAAGTATATATGACCCCCATCATCTGACAAGAGTGAACTAAACCGTTGTTTCCGCATAGTACCGCACTCCAACACTGCTCGAGAAATGTTTGGTACAACATACCTTGGCTGGTGCACTTTCTTTCGCTTATAGGCTGACACTGATTAGCCGTCTGTGGCTCAGCTACCAATGAGCAAGTGTCCAACGCTTCGCTGGTGGCGAATGGGACCAACTGTTCGTAATATTCAGCATTATTCGAATGCTGATTTCCTCAGAAGATGGATACTTTGTGATAGTTCGCGGAACTATGTACTGTAATATCTGGATGTTAATCCGTTCGCACTGAGTTACCCGACACACTTTATAATGAGTCGGTTAACCTAACGGTTTCCGAACGGATATGGGAGGTAGTTGATCTGGTTACTACAGTAAGCGACAAAAACTGACCACATTCCGGAAGACCAAAAAGGCCGCATTCTTTCAAAATGGAATTCATTCAAGGAGAACCAAGAATTTTATTGCGTAACAAAATTCAAACGATTTCGCTTGGCGACATTTTAACTCTGTCAACTTCAAACGTGATAATTTTTCCAAAAGAATTCAAATCTCTGAAGAATGTCGTCGTGAAAATACGGCATGTATTTGCTTACTAAATGAATATATATAGTTATCTTTCGGTCACTGGAAGTTGCGTTGTGTATATACTGTCCAACCTCGCGCTTCCTTACGTTTTGTTACAATCCAATGTATTTTCGTCTAGTTAAAAAGTAGTGAGTTCAAAATGAAGCTAATTGTGCATTGGCATGTGATGTTCGAATCTCCTGGGTGAACGAATTGTACTTGACATCTTTATCCTCATTATGCGGGAGCTCACATGCATCTGCAGTCGTTTATAAGTTGTTTGATACATCACGGTTCCCGAAACATTACGACTGTACTGCTTTGTATAACCATTCAATGATGTCTGATCCGATAAAATGCGTACCTAAGAGACCCATGATCAAAATAGACGGAAATATGTACCTTTTACAGCCGTCTCAGCTGCCAATCCATGAAAACGACGCACAATGTACGCCTCAGATAGTTTCCTGTATATTTCCCCGAACGCCTGTTCTATTCCAGCATCCAGAGTGCAACTCGGACGTTATATTCGATGTTAAGAGGACGAGTTGGGTCGTACTAGAGCCAGCGTCCGTACGAGAAGTGAAGCTGTCCACTAACATCAACTCTCTTCATTGTTGTGCCATTTCGTTGCTAAGATCCTTCATCCAAAAGTGCAGCCTGTGACACTGTTAATGTCGAGTAGTTCGCTGATTTGACTTGTTCCGCTACCTCGACATGGTGATCGGGCTTGTACACTGCATCGATCCGGATGGTTATACTGACTGAGACTTCGGTCCTACCAGTTACGAACTTACCAGATGAAACGCAGATGCGCCCATAGGGTTGTGTGACATTGCTGACCGAGTGGGAGTACTTAGTTAGTGAGGCAAGATCTTATGAGCATACAGCAGAACTATCTTCATAGTTGCAACACTGTTTTCATTGGAATAGGGAAGAAGTTTGGAAAAAGTACCCTCAAACTAAAGAACTCTCCGATCGTCCAGTGGCTGATTGTGACCGGCATCACCCAAGGTCTGATGCAACTTCGAATACGTCCACTGCGCGCAGCAGTGATCACAGTCAGACATCAACGTCTTGTCCACCATACCTTGGGACTAGGCAAGTCCTCATTTCCAGTTGAGTCAGACCCTTGAACCATTGGCTCCAGGTAAGTCACCCAAGAAGACATTATCCCTCATTGCCTCGCAAGTTAAACTTTTGAGTCAAAGACAGGGTAGAGTCCCTCAAAGTAGCTCAATTCCTCGATATACAAAAGCGGGAAGTATCAGAAGTTACCGTTCTCTTGACACAGAGCGAACACGAATTTCGCGAGATGAATTCAATCTGGACATTCTTTTCAATCGCAAATCTAACACTTAAAGATGACTAAACGAACAATCAACCGAAAACATATTATTATCTGTGGATCCCTAAAGTTACCTTGCTTTTGGTTGAGAAAACTACGCCAGGCACAATGTAACCGTCAAATACTTCTGGGCACACAACGGGAGTTTGTGGTGAGTGAGTAACAAGGCCTCAATAAACTTGAACAATTTCCCCCTTTAACAAGTTGTGGTCACAGAACGATGGGGACTACTTCAGCTGTATGTCTGCCCTAAGCTAATGACAGGCGAGGCTAGGCTTCACTGAATTGGCGCACGGCTATTGTCCGGTTGACTCATTGATTGAAACAACCAATTTGATAGATGCTGCTTGACCCGTTTCTCCAGCCATCCGTCCTGTCAATGCAGATGAGTGAGCAGGATCGTGTCCCTCGGTCGATGGTATGGACACGTTTCTGGTGCCCACATAATCTGTCGCCAGGGTTTATGCACAAACATGATTCGTAGGTGAATTAGTTTAATCGTTTTGTGTGATCGCAACTTGTTACCAGGTCGAGCTGTTCTGGCTTGAGACCTTGCTGATCATTCACCACAAGCCTCTGTTGTGTGCCCAAAACGACATGACAGTTGCATTAGGCCTGCCTAACCAGGCGACGGGTCTTGGAACATCAGTAGCTGACGATTGTGGTTTTCTAGACCTAGAGGCTATCTTCCATTCGGTTGCTTGTACCGTGCTCTGGAGCTGCGTTTGTCTCACAGAAGTTTGATGGGACTTAGTGAATCTATTGAGATCACTGCATGCACAAGCTGCGAGTTGGGCTAGGGTGTGTGAACAACTTTCTCAGGTGTTCATCACAATAGATGGCTTTCATCATGGATGTCCGATTCTCCTCCTTCCTTTTCGATCTTGTCATGCACGATATTCTGAAAGGTACGCTTGAGAAATCCGTTGAGCTTGTTCACGTCTTTCCTGTCCATAGGTTGACCTAAGTGGAGTATGCGAATGGCACTGTCTTGCTTACCCTCTCTGCCAGGGATATTCAAATCATGCAGAACAAAGTAACCAACCGAGGTGATGTGTATGAAATGTGCTTCTCACTGTCAAAATGCCACCTCAAGTTTGAGACACTCCCACGTTCTTCACTGCATGCAGTTCGCCTGGGAATTACTTGAATGCCGCCATCTTATCAGATTGTAACGTTGATGACGGGATGTTAGCAAGAAATCCAAATGCAAACGTTAGCTAGAAATCCAAATGCAAACGTTGCCCTTGTCAGTCTGTGATTTCGAAAAGACGTCCGTTTATCGTCGAAATCCAGAGTATGTAATGCTTATGTGCGCTGTATTTTCCTCTGTGGTTTACAGACTTGGCCTGTTCGCAACGAAGATGTCACACGACTTGCTATTTTTGGTTGTCGGCCCTTCCACCACTTAGTCCACATCGCGTGGACAATGCGGCGGTTCGCCAACAAGCACTTCGGAACGCTAAAGATGCGAGATCTAATTAGGCAGCGCAGTCAGCAGTAACACACTAACAGGGCGCTATATATTAAAACCATTAACAGCTGGGTAAGATACATGGTGGTCAAGCAACAGCGTGGTAACGAAATATGAAGACCTTCAGTGTTTCGTTAAATAAAGTGAGTAGGTTTCGCACACCAGACTGGGTCCTTCGCACTCAACAAATTCGCTGGCTAGAAAGGTTCTCCGGAATGGCAATATGCCGCAGTCAATAGCGTACTTGCACTGATGCCACTTCTGATGCTTTCACTTAACCTTGTTCAATCAACTTTCATCGTTCTGGTAGTCTTCTTTTAGATTATTACTCATCGTTGTTGCAGTAAGTGACTCTACAACCCACAGCACGTTCTGGTCAGTCTCATGGCCGTTAGGGGTGAATGTGGAACGAGTGGATTCACACTCAGTGTGATACATGATCGTTAAATCAGCTTAACCGCCCACACTGCACATTTTTAATTCGCCCTTGGTCCCACTTTATAGTCCGTCGTACAGCAGTCTTTTCGAACTTTCCACTCCTTGACGCTGTTCCATTTTGTAGCCAAACTCATGTTTGACAGGGATCGATGGGGTTTTTGTCAACTGAACTGTGTTAAATTTATAAGAAATTATTCTTCGGCAAGTTGTGTGTTCAACACATTTTTATCGGATCTTCGTAGTAGTTACTCATCCACGGCTTCCCTCGGAGAGGACATCCAGTTGACTGATGAGAGTCACTGAACCGTTGGCTCATTTAACTGCCATTCCGTGTCGCTGGATTTAAACCTGTTCCCGACTATCTTTCAATACATATAATTAACTTTATTACCGTTGGTTTTGATGGCGGTGCTGCTTAGAGAGATTCATTTTTTTATGACTGCATACCTGTTATTCGTATTTACAGACCAACTGCATTGCTTGAGATGTCTTACCGGCGTAAGGTTGTTTTAAAACTGAATGATGTTTTGCATCATTAACTTCTTCATTCCCGGTCATCGTATCACTAAACCGGGTCTTCTACTAATCTCTGATGGACTACCATCAGTGTATAACGCTTTTAGTCTAACTACTCTTGGAGAATTATGTTGTTTAATTGTTTTCCTGTTGTATTCGTCCAGGTTTAATCCAAGCTAATCTAACAAAGCTATTAAATGTCCTAATTTATCGTTTGTGTTAGCTAGCATAAATCATGTGACTACGTTAGTTAATAAGATTTCAAACGGCTCTACGATAAATTACTTTCTATCAAGTATGATTTCAGATGCATCTTCCACGTAGATTGGTGCCGTATCATTGCAGACAAAGTTGTCATGTCAAGTGCACTTCTTGACTACTCAGTTCAACAAAACGTGGTTACACTGAAGTTCTAGTGGAGGCTTTGGTTGGTTGCTAGACTGTTAGTCTTCTCCACAATTACTCCTTTGGTGGGCAGTGTAGTGCTCTGTTATAGTTTATATGGCTTGGCCTACCGTTGCTCATCGCATCGGTTACACCACACAATATAATGTAAAGCGTGTGCCAGCTAAGTCAGATTCCTAGTCAGTCACGCTACCCTTAAATGTGACGCAAACGGATACATTCTCACGTGTATATATGGTATTGCTGCATGACGCAAATTGCCATTAAGGAACCTCTGGTCACTCATAAACTTTTGCGTGATTGAGCCGACTATATCCCCACGTGATTGATGACTTTTAGTTCACTCACAGTCTTGCCAACTCTGAATTGGGAGAAGGATTACTGACTTGACTGGCATGTTGGTGGCTGGAAGTCGATGGGTACCTATATTTTACTGGTTGAAATTGTCCAGGTTTTACCTAGTCTATGAAAATGGATTCTCCGACCTTTTTCTTAGAAGTTTGGAAGTACATTCGTTTTGACAGTTGCGATCCATTCCGAAACAGGTGTTTTGTTTTGGACATACTGGGTTATTATTCACGATGTTCGAAAGCTCAACTCATTGATTCACCCTGTACCCAGTTTGTACACCATGTACTGTGTAAAAAGTGTTAATTTTTTCAACACAAAAACGTACGACAATTCTGGCATCCGATAATGGAGGTCATCCTGATGTTCATACTTTACAAGAACAGCTAGTAACGCTGGGTTGCCCACAGTTTTTGCTGGCTTCATGGTGTCTGAACTCGAGCCATATTATGGAGAATTTTGTCAAGCACTTATAAGGACTATGAACCTTATTGGTGTGTTACTGTTTATCAAATGTGATTATAGAGTGAAAAATCTTCCTACACAATTGATGTAACGCGCCTTTCCCTTGCCAAACGTTCTAATACTGCTTGACTGCTAGACCTGGGTTCCTGCTATGCGGCTTCCCCTAGTCTAACCTGTGCGGAGACAAGAAAGACACGGTTGCGGTAAGCACGCTGTATTACCAAAATCCAGTTCGACTAAATGCCTGTAAATATATATCATGAAATAGTGATGAGTCACTGTCTGCTTGTTTAGGCCACTGCGTTTCCAAGTGGCCAAGTAAGGCCAGACCCATAGGCGTTCGTCTCTCGGGCTGGCGTGACACCCCCACTCACTTGCACGTATCCTGCTTGTCGGTCCGACGTGCCCCATTAGTGCTTTGTCGCTGTCTGATTTCGTCAGCCGTCACCGCGGCCCTGGATGGTTTGAAATGATGACTGATTTCATCAACCGTTACCGATGTCCTGACTAGATTGTTTTGGTGAGTTTACATCCTTACAATATCGCAATGTTGCACATTTAACAATCCGTGGGAGTCAAGTAGAGAACATCTGACCAAAGGAAACACAATACTCGGAGTTCGTTGTGGTAGTCTACGGTAGTGATCGTTATCCCTCACTGGGCATATTCATCAGTGACTACTCATCTATCCTATCTGAATCGGCTTCAGATAACCAGCCACAAGAGCAAGATGGTAACATTTTCAAAATTTAACTGGGGTAAGCATCTGACTAATTAACTTGCAAAGAACGCCACCGTTAGAACAAATCTGTTATCTTTGACCTATCACAGAAGTAATGACCGCGACCGGACTTACATTCTACATTCCGTGTGCTAGTATGACTGTATAAATGACCGTACTGAGTTACACTTTACAATATTACGATTATCTTGCCGTTGTATTTCACCTCCACCTATTCCATTTTAGACGTGAAAATAACGCTTAAACATCTGAAACCTTCAAATATTTAAACTTGCCTCATTGGTCAAATTACGACTGAAAGATTCAATTCGATTTATAAGCCTTAACCCTGCTTCCAAATCTGTCCATTATCTCAGGTCTGTACTTAACGTTTTTGACGAAAACGTTGGCTTGTTGTGACATCGCAGTATTCACAACAAAAAATTTTACATATCCAGAGATCTGCACATTTCATTAATTTGAAATCCATTATGATAAATGCAGTAGGATGCACGTAATTACTTTAGATCGGGTCTGACAACTCCAAAATTACACTTTTCTATGCACACAAAAACAGTCATCCTAATGTTGAAGTTGCATTTCGGATATGAAGTAGAGTCTGTAAGAGACTAAATACACGGCTTTGTGACCTACACTGAACCCCGCAACAAGGAAACCTTCCGAAAAGAATGTTCCTGGAAAGCCCTGAACAATCACTTCGGTATGGCTGCATGAAAGTTACCACTGGGAGATGGCATCTAAAATCTGGGTTTTTTTACCCATTAATAACACATCAAAGAGGCCTGGGAAACGTACTGACTTTTCCAGTGAATGCGATTTTGCAATTCAACGACTATATCATACAACAGTGGATCTGTTTTCCCTACGAATGAAGTAATCATGTGGCAATTTTTAACTGATCCTAGTAGTGATCGTTGAATTCCAAGCACTTCTCCCCCCTCTTTCCTGTTACCTAATGACTGTTTCATATAGCTAGTGTAATAGTTGAAATTTTCAGCTCTGCTGTGAAAATGTTCACAAAAGTGGGTGCCTGTTAATCGAACTGCTTATGACTAAGTAGTAGCTACTGAATGAGCCAACTATCCTGTCCACAAAGAACACCTCTATGATTTAGTTGCGTTCGACTACATCAGTGGGCTTACAGTATAGGGGGAGAACTCTATATCAGAGTGAACTGAAAAGCCCCATAAAAGTGAAGCGAGATCGATCGGTATACCATGACTACTCCTGAAAATTGCAAGTGATCAATCCATTTATGTGAGAGCGCCAATGTAGTTTTGGTAATTATACACCTAAAATTTTATCTGCATACAACAGTAATGCAACTTTAAAGCAGTTATATCTCCAAACAAACTCAAGGGGCTCAAGTAAGGTTATACAAGACGTACGTTGAACCCTATACTAGTGTTGTGAACCAAAAGCGCGGATTGCACAAGGATTATTTATTCGGAGAAGCCAGTACACGAGTTAAGCGTCCCAACCGGACTACCAAAAAACACTCATTTACACACAATAGTGGTTTCGGGACATCCCAGTCGCTATGAATGCCGATAATTAATTACTTCACGTAGCAAAAGCCATTACATGTGATTGTGCCTTCCAATGATTCCTCCCGCGGCCATTTCTATCGATGCTGTCGTCTTACTACTGAATAGTGGTGGTGTCAGTAGCATAGTGCGACCTTTCTTCCTCATTTTACTGGGTACATGTACGTGAACCATAACACCACAGATGCACGCAAACTGTACTATCAGATCACGCCTAAATTAAAGAAGACGGTTTCTTCAAAAGTAATTTCAACTTTGGGGACGTCATTTAAAAATCCTTACATCTTCATGCGACTGAAACCACGTGCTACACCCAAAACCTACCAGGCAACTCATAAGTCCTTACCAAGGTCGTGTGGACTACGCACATCGGATTGAACCACACAGGTTTAATCGAGCTACAGTCTATAACCAGCGTCGCAAAACGGTGAAACTAGAGTATTCTACTCAACTGATTACCAGTGACCTCAACACGCCCAAGTTTTGTCATCTTACACACAGTCGGTTAAAAAAAGCAGCCCCTGAACTCATATTTTAGTTGTCCCTAGTAGGTCAGCTACATTCGTTCACAGATCGACATGGAGAACTTCTGCAAGTTTATTTCTGTGCACATACTCGTAGTGCTTCTCTTTCTTAGTTTTTACTGAGTGGCTACCGAAAACACTGTCCTCACTATCTAGGACATTCAGCATTTCAGTCTTATTGGTCTTTCATTCTCTTAAAATGACCTTATAGGTGTTCACTGTGACGGAGAACCGGTAAGTTGGTACACCACATCAATAACTTCGCGGGGCAAGTGTTTTAATTCCCGTGTCGCGTGTGGTGTTGATAAGCACACGAGTTTTCTGTCCCAAACTACAGCGTCACGTTGATTCAGCTGACGACCCTGTGTTTCCACTGCGAATCCCAGTTGAAAACAAGTATTTCTGTCTGCCTATCTTGTATGCATGATACTACGTGTAGTTCTAATAACGGACGCATTGTGAATTCAGTACCCTTTCCCCAAGTCATGTGGCTCACTACAGGCAGCGGATACTCATCCGCATTCACCACTTCGATTTTTGTTTAGAGTACCAGAAGCTTCCACGTAGTTTGGTTTGACGCTTTCTTGAGCACTTCCAGATAAACGTGAAGCGAGTTTGCAACTCATACGGATTGTGTTCCAAAACCAGGCATGTTCTGTTAACTCGATGTCCGATGGGATCAGAGCACATGCGGTCTTTAGGAAAAGCATTCTAAACAGTTTTTAATTCAGTCAGACCCAGCCCTACTTGTCCATCACAGATATCTAAAAGTACCATTGTTTTTGCGTAACAATGCACATTTTACTAAACTAATGAAAGGCAGATTTCTGTGTACAACACAAACCTGTATAGAGCTCTTAGATTGCAGTCACCAGAAAACTTAATCTAGCTTCAGTGATTTGACTTAACTGTACACAAAGTGACGCATTTCGCCTTGAGTTAGCTGCAAGCAGTTGCCAAGCCCTAAGTACTTCCGGAAGCTTTCTTTCAGATTGTATAGTCGATAACAGGGTTGTTCACCAATTGCGTGTTCCTGCAACAAAGCAAACTTCTATATGAATACGATTCTCATACGGCCGGGTATCCACTGCAAAACGTTCTAGGGGCGATTTCTCGTGAGTCAGACGTAACGTTCCGGCGATTTGGACAGACTGTATGGGGGAAGGGACTATCAGTTAGCATTTGCCGATCCGAAAAGTTGGCATGCTACACTTATTCCTCAAATTTTGCTTTGTGTTCCAGTTGGCTTTTCCGTGGCTGTTAGTCGTGCTCACTTTGTACGATTCTCCCACGTTATGATGTCGCTCCGCTTTTCCCAAATGTTTGAATGTTTGCGAAGACGACGATTATGATGAGTTTACACGTGAGGAACGTGCGCGACTGAGTCGTTTATAATATAATTGCCATTCTTTCAACAGTCTGAGTAGACCAATATTAACACCCACAACTGAATTTACTTTTTATGCTTTCTTAAAAGATCGTTCAAAGGGTTTTAGTCAAGGTACATGAATTGTAGTTTCCGAAAACACACACTCGTACTTTTGCTGTTTCCTTAGCTTGTTTTAAGGATGCGATGGTTCCGCTGTTTTCGGCAAAAATCATTCCTCTTCACTGATTATATAACCTACGTGGGTCGCATCTGCTAGATGTCACCTCGTTTCAATCCGAACATCCATTCACTCAATTGGATATCTACTGTATGCTTAGAAAGGGCTCATCCTCATTCTTGGTTGCAAACACGGACACAGAGAAGACGGGAGAAGTGAGTGATCAAGAGGTTGACGTGATGCTCTCTCTGAGGTAATGGAGAACCTGTTGGATAACTCTGTTGCACCCAGGACTCTGAGCGCTTCACGATGGCTAATTATCACTTTCGCGACGGATAGTTATGCTATGATCATACACTTTGTTAGTGATTTTTGAACCAAGACCGTTGAAGAATTGCTGACTGATGCAAACCACCCTGATTTCTTTAAAAACAAAGTTTACTACTTTGACATGCCCTAAAATTCCACCTATGTGGTATCAGCTTTCTGTGGCTTATACAGCTAGTGACTTATACAACCGGGAGTTGGTTAAACGTCAGGTTAAGCGGGCAACCATCATATTTGCTTCAGATAAATGGCAACGTCCCTCGTTCCTTGCTGTTCCAACCTATTCCCACATGAAACGGCGATGTGGTGTTCGAAATCTGCGAAACCGTTGCATACAATTTGAACAAAATCCCCGATGGTCCATAAATAGCGGCTTGCTGTTCAACGAGAACAAACGTGAAGTCAAAATTTCCAACAAACGCGCGTTCGTTACTAGGCTGGTGACACCCAACTTACTTTCCACATGTGTGCGCAAGATTTATGGATTCCGTTGATGGCTATTTTTGGCCTATAAATTCTGCAGCCATAGTTACAAGGTACACAAATGAGACTGCACCCTATTCATTCTGTGAATAGGCCAGCTGCTATGTAGGCGAAGCTTCTTTGCGATTGAGAACTACTCATGTTGTAACCCACTACTTATCCACAAAATAAAAAACAGGTTGTTTACAGCCCCACAGATTCTGTGCAACTTTAAGATTCTCTTTCATAGACAAAAACTGTATATCTAATAGAGTAATGCTTAACCGTTGCTCTCATGAGTACATTTCAGCAGCTGTATTCAAATGTCTTCTAGTCTATTTCCAATCATTATCCGTCACTAGTTAATCCAAAGGACAGGCAGCCAGGAATGTTCAATTGAACATATTTTTGCTTATAGTACAAACCTATAGCGTAATAGACACTACTTCGCTTTTTATTCTCACCAAACGACAGGAACTAAGTTCTCGTTCAATAGGTCAATTCCTTAGGAGACAGTTTGCTCTTCTGTTGACTCCCGTATACGTTCGTGTCTATCTCAGTTTTTGAACCGAATTGCTGACTCACTATTGTGAAATTTGTTAAACCCTGTATTGTACTGTTCAGATCAAAACAAATCTGTTTGTTTTCAAGTTGACCATCACTCACATTTGATCGCAGCGTTCAAATCCCGGCCGTGGCAAGAATATGCACTACTGATGAGCTCTGATGAGAGCGAAACTCGAGTCTAGTGCTTCTTTTCGAAAGAGGCTGGCTGGAAAGTCTACTGAATGCGAACGCTGCGATCAAATGTCAACTTGAAAATAAACCAAATCCCCGACTACTCATCAGAAATCTGTTTGTGTTCGCGATTCAAGAGATATTACATTCAAATAGGAGGTGAATCACCTTCTGCCTTTGTTAGTATAAACAATTCAACATGAATTGGCTAACTTCGCTTGTACTTCTTCTAATGGATTGAAGCTGCCGCAGCAAAATTACCATTTGGGCAATCAGTTGGTTAAGTTAAAAGAGCCCTTGATTTTAAGCCGGGTATCTGCAGCAACAAGACCATGAAACACACATCTTCTGCGGTGCAAGAAGTTTCTTTGTTTCTGTAATCTACTATGCTGACTTAAGCAGAATATTAGACTACGATTTCAGTTTTCCGTCGAACTGTACTAATGGCATTCACCGAAGCTTACTGCATACATTGATTATGATCAGGATGGCGTGTGATGGACATTGAAGGCCGGTGCTGTTGGTTAACTTTCCACCGCATTCCAAACCGATTTCGTTTGTTTCGCCCCAACATCGAAAGTAGAAGTTCGCGTTCGAAATAATCGCCTGTAAAGAAAACAACGAAGACGCCAGAACTGGCTACCAATTCTGTTTATTGACTAATGAAACTCTGTGCACTATGAGTTTATTCAAGTGGGTAATCCTGTTTGTTTAATCCCTTACTCGTGGGAAGCATGGAGGTTAAAAAGGTAGTTTCTTCTTTCCACTCATTCGCATCAGCACATCTTAGTAGTTCTCGTTGTTATTTTGACGTCGTCATATGCTAGGAGGTCTCTAACTTTCAGTGCGGCCTCTGTGAAACAGTCATTTTCGACACAATAATGGATGTGACAATCTAGAACGTTAATTCAGCGCATGTTGTTACCTATGTTGTCTGGTCGATACTTTACGTTCGACATCTGTCATGGTTTAGTTTTTCGTTTTCTGATATCAACCATTTGTGCAATATGGTAAGAAGGCGGATGTTTCAAGATAATCATCTGCATAGTATTTTCAACTGGAAAGTATGACGTTGGAAATATGAAATAGTGAGCACAATGGTAACAATGACAGAAAGAAACTAAATACCAGGATGTTTTCAGAACTACAAGCAGTCGTTTCTAGTTGGACGTTGAGGCGTGTTCGGTAAAGTCGTAACTTTCAATACTCGTGTGATATCACAGATAGCGACCACGTGAAATGCTTAGCTGAATTGGACTGTACTGTCAATGAGCAACTAGTCGTTTCTGATGGACATCTTAGTCTAGTTGTGGTTCCGTTGAGAAAGTGGCGTAAGGTTAAAGCGAACAAGGTATAGAACGCGTGGGATGCACTTCCTCGTCCGAATCTCTAGCAGCTAATTCTATCTACACGTGTAAAACCGTGGTTTGAATCGTACCAAGAGATCCAGGTTACTCATATCCGGACAAGTGGAGTCAAGGTCGATGTTGTTAGCTCAACACAATCTTTGTTAAGAAACTCATTTTGCCATTTCGTATGTAATTTGCAACTATAACCGAACCTTCTGAGCACTCTTTTGCGGATTTGTTTCCGCTAAGCACTCCTTTCACTTTTAATGGGTAGCTATAATGGCTTCAAGGGGTATCTTAAGCAGGTGAAACATCTGCTCATTTCTATCATCAGTTAAAAGCTGGGACCTTAACCTTAAAAACTTTAACGGAGTACTATCCAGGGCATCTTTCTCGTAATCACTAGTAAAACCATCAAGTTGGCCAGATTAGTACTAAACTTCCTCTTGACCGCGGCTATTTTTTTAATTCACGTTCTTGACTTCTCATGTTACTGGGTCTAAATACCCGTCACGTAGTGGATGGTCCACAATTTCAGCCGCATTTGACTAATAACACAAAAAAGAATGTTACTCCAGGCTAACCACTGGTATATACCATTCAAATCGAAGGGGAACAACTCTCGTTGTCTTAAGGAAATCCGTCATTCTGTTGATAGACAATTCAACTAGCCCAAAGACGTAGAGACCATTTGCAAAATGGTCAATGCATGTAAATCATGATCCCATGAACCTCATCTCCAAACGTAATCGAGGTAACGAATGTAAAGAAGATTAAACATACACGCTGTCATCTTAAGTTCCAACTGCCAGCTTTCTCGCTAGATCAATGAAACTGGGAAATCAATTTCGAAACCAGGGTCGTCGTTACTTTATTTAGAAATCACAAGGCCGCTATCCATCATTCACACAAAATTTCTCATCATCTGTTCTCACACGAATTCCAAAAGCATTTTTATCCGGAGAATTTTCAGTATACGGTATGCAATTTCTATTTTCCAAGTTGAACTTTTTTAGTTCCATTTTCACGGGTAACTTCTTTCAGGAATATTGACGAAATTATGTTGTGCATATGCTAAAACACTTCCTAAATTTTTCATGTTGGTTGCTACTACTATCATCGTCTTTATTAAGTAGAAAGGGGCCAACGTCATCCCTAAAAAGTAACCGTCATTTTCCCGTCAGTTTAGCGAGCGCCTCGACAAAATCCTGGGGTGGCCTATTGAACCGCCTATCTTGTAGAATTTCCTGGACAATAATACTGCTCTTCTTAACTCAGATCGGATTAATTTGGAATAGATCCCGTGTAAATACTGTGCTTTCATTTGCAAACAACTTTACCCATAGTAAAGATCATGGACTTATATCGAAGACCAGTTGTTTCGAGTTCGCTAAGGCGTCTGACTGAGTGTCACAAGACTGACCTCCAAAACAGATGGAGACTTACGGAATTCAAGGTAACACTCACTGATGGATAACCCCAGACCTTAATGATAGAACTATTTGAATCAAAGATACCTTCATCCTACTCATCACCCGTTTCTGACTTAATGTGCATATCTTAAGGATCCCTATTTTTTGTTCTATAGTAACAAATTACTCGGAGGAATTTCGGAATGTTCTATTCTATGTACAAGTAAGCTGTAAGTCTGTAACTCGGACGTTTCCAACACTTCGAATACTAGTCTTAAAATGGTTAATTAATGAAAAACGGAGAGTAGCTTCTGTCAACCCGCGATGACAAATATGCACCTACATCTCTCTTCAACGATTCTGGCAACGTTTTTACACTGTACGGCATACAAAACTTACGTGTTTTCAAGGGATGCCTTAAACTTCTCTTGCGTGTACATATCATCTAACTTAAATTTCCTTCATTATCAACAAGCTCAGAAAGAAGGGGTTTCCCTAGTATTGACAGGGCAGAATTCCAAATACTCTTTAATTTCTTCTCACCACTGCTCAACTGTGCCAACTCAGGAATTTATTCTGATCACGAGAAACGCGTAGTAATCTGCAGTATGTAGCGATCAGGGACCAGAATGGAAGTAAATCCTAGAAACACTGTCTATGAGTTCCATCTAGAAATTCTTGGTCTTGACCTACCGGGATAGTGAACCAACGGAACAGTAAACAAAGTGACTTTAGACGCTGATGACAAGACAATTTATTGGACGGCTGTGGGAACAGCACTTGATAAACTATTTTCGGTTTCAAGTGATGATGATAATCATTTGAGATCGCTCCCCTTCCTGACCCAATTCATGACCGGTGGTAAGCTATGTGTTTGTGAATGCAGGAAACCATGCATTTCGTTCTGTTTGATCATTTACTCAGCCATTTTTGGATGGCTCATAATAAGACCTACAATAAAACTAACCACAAACATCCTATTTTCTTCTAATTAATGAAAGTTAAGTGGATGCTTCGTCCTAATTTTTGTTAGTTTGTTAACCACAGGACATAACGGCTGACTGTTGGTATCGTGAGTGTTTGGGATTCGAGTTGTTGTTGTTGTTTTTGATCCGCCAGATTGAGAATCCATCAATCTCATCATGCACATGTCCAGATTAAATACCTTGTTGACACATCATAGTCTACATCTCAACCTGGCTCTACGCTTGTAATCTGCTCTTAATTTCAAACGACAACAGGACACAGATAACCAACGGTAGTTAGTCACTGTACACCTAACGCAGCGCCTGATAAGGAACACTTAGTACAGCTCCATACAGAGGTTCCAACCCCGTCAATAACGGTAGTGTCAGTGTCATCAACACAACTTGTCCGTTATTTGGGTACAAACGCTGCAGAAACAACCACACAGGTTCTGTTATAAAGGTCCACGCCAGAAGACATCTCAAGGTAAACGGTACACGACGCTACTGAGAAGTTATTTTAATTCCAAGATTAGTACATCTTCGTCCAGCAAAAGAATCACAAGTTAACTCTTATTCTCGCGCCACCCTCTTCCTCTGCCAAACCCTGTTAGATTACACTGATTCAATCGGTCAGTCGCAACAATCCAAAGCGTTCATATTGCACTCTGTAGATTTTGGTAAGTCCAATTATTTCGTTGTACCTCGAGTTAAACTTCATAGTCTTCGCAACCACGTCAACCTAGTTGTCGTGACGAAGATATGCGTCACTGGTTAGCTCCAACGGGAGCAAAACTCCAGTTTAGCTCATCTTTTGAAATCAGAAGGGCTGAAATGTTAATCTGGGTGTGAAGACTGTGATCAAATATGAGTTATGTTCAGCCTGAAGTTAACCACACTCCTAACTACTTGTCAGTAATTTTGCGATCCAATTTTACATTCACATGCAGTTCTCACACCGCTACTTACTTGTCCCACAGATGCTAGTATTGATATTGGCTTATTCATCCTCTGATTATATAACACTTGTCCTAACATGTTGCAGTTGGAGGTTAGGACGTTATGCCTGTTAGAATTCTAGGCTGAGCCCACAGTGAGATGGTCGTTGAATGCAGCGGTGAGACATGGAACTTAATCAGTTGATGCATATCGCGATGCCAGTGTTGAGAGCCAAGATCGCGGATGACGTATGGACAGCTTTTTCAGGAAACCGACATACGCGGTGTGGGCTCCAACACAACAAACAAACACACCCACTTGTACATAACATCGATTCCAGGATATCACGATTAAAAGGGTCGCCAGTGTTCAATTATTGTACTTACAGAAAGCTATTTCATACCGAACTGCACCCCAATGTTTCTTCGTGCATTTTTCCCGCGGCTATTTCAATTCCGAAGTACATGCTCCTCCTTCAATACCACGTAGTGCTGTGGGTGGTACAGCGCGATAGCCTGTCCTCACTGCACCAGTACCCCGTTCGGTGATCGGCACGCTCAAAATTCCCATGCCTCAGGCCAACGGGGTTCGGAAATCTTAGTGCGAAGACGGTGAACCATACAGCCAAGCAGTTCTCAATGAATGCAAGTTAAGTCACTGGGATGGCTAACGTGAGCGAACCACTAGTGCTACCACACATCAGCTATTAGAACGGACGAATTCCCACAGTAACTCCTTTAGAGCCTGAGATTCTGAACAGGTGTTGAAATGGTTGGGTGTCAGTCTTAACAGTAACGACTGTAACACTGTTACCCCGGTGAGTGTAGCCTACATCATGGAATAGGACGTAGATAAGTATATAGATGCATGTCTACGCCAGCGCACTAACTCCCGCGTGAGTAGTTTGTGATAAATTTACTTCCACAAGGTGAGATGAACTGGTATCTTAAGATTAACAAGACGACTGCCATATTGCAGAGATTTCCGAATCTTTGGAACATCCAAGTTAATCTCCGTATGTGCTCCCGAAGAGCCATGCAGTACACAAAAAGATTTATGTACATAAAAGTCCAGCTAACCTACTTACAGCCCACTTTAATGGGGCCTAAAGATAGTGCTTCTGAGCATGTTCATAATATGCAGTGTTCCAGTTAGACATTGCACCATAGGTCATTTTAATCTAAGGGCGTGCATGTTGGGTGCATTTTACCGCAGGTTTGGTTTGGACGGTTTATGTGTTAACATTCTGAATGCATATACATTTCAACTGACGAACTGTAATACTTGTGACGGTATAGTCACCCTCAGATAATAGTTGAGAAGGGTTGAGAAGGGCACAGTTTTGAGTGGGAAGACAAGGTGAAAGCATTCGGAGTAATAAACCTGGTCTCCACAGTAACTCCTTTAGAGCCTGAGATTCTGAACAGGTGTTGAAATGGTTGGGTGTCAGTCTTAACAGTAACGACTGTAACACTGTTACCCCGGTGAGTGTAGCCTACATCATGGAATAGGACGTAGATAAGTATATAGATGCATGTCTACGCCAGCGCACTAACTCCCGCGTGAGTAGTTTGTGATAAATTTACTTCCACAAGGTGAGATGAACTGGTATCTTAAGATTAACAAGACGACTGCCATATTGCAGAGATTTCCGAATCTTTGGAACATCCAAGTTAATCTCCGTATGTGCTCCCGAAGAGCCATGCAGTACACAAAAAGATTTATGTACATAAAAGTCCAGCTAACCTACTTACAGCCCACTTTAATGGGGCCTAAAGATAGTGCTTCTGAGCATGTTCATAATATGCAGTGTTCCAGTTAGACATTGCACCATAGGTCATTTTAATCTAAGGGCGTGCATGTTGGGTGCATTTTACCGCAGGTTTGGTTTGGACGGTTTATGTGTTAACATTCTGAATGCATATACATTTCAACTGACGAACTGTAATACTTGTGACGGTATAGTCACCCTCAGATAATAGTTGAGAAGGGTTGAGAAGGGCACAGTTTTGAGTGGGAAGACAAGGTGAAAGCATTCGGAGTAATAAACCTGGTCGATATTTGAGGTCCAAATTTACAGTTCGTGCATGTGTATGTTTAGCGAGTGTATGGCAATATTATGTCGCTGGATTTAACTTAATTCCGACTTGCTATTCCATTTTTCTGATTCACTGCCTTAAGCTAAATACTGGCACCAGCAACACTAGTTACAAGACATGCTGTTTGGAACAATCCTACATTTGTACACATAGACACACCTCGGTTACTTTCAAAGGTTTGTACACCTTATTCTTTTAACTGTTGTTACGCAGCATTGCCGTTTTGAATTGTATACCAATATTTTTAACCCTTATGTGTGGAACAACTAACAAGCATTTTTTTGTTGCAAGATTGAACAGATCGTTACCACTGTTTGGGGGTGTTTGAAGCGAACATCACCAGTTTGGCAAAACTAGTGGTATGTAACGTAAGCCATTTTAGTTGCTTGTAGCACTGTTTGTATCGTGCGGAAGTGTACGATTTACGAAGCGTCATGAAGGTTTTCTTTTCGCCGATGAGCCGCGAAAGGAGAGCTGACACATTTATGAAACTTTGAAGTCTCACAGGCATGGAGTGTAACATATCATGCGACTTGAAAATAGGGTCTTTGTAAACACTGGTTAATTGGTGTGCAGTCTCAAACACGTCGGGCTTCGCAACGTCCATAACATTTTGAAATATGAACAAACACCACCTTCTTTGCATTGAGTTATCAGGTCAAATCTGAACACTGCAGCCTGTTGGAGGCAGCCCATTTTAGCTCACATGAAGTGTTGGCCACTTCACAATGAACGCAGAATCGTTTAATCATCAGTGACTGGTTAAGCTCTGCACATTACCGAGAGTTATCTGACAGACATTAGAAAGATTATTTCGAGAGTATCGGCCGGAAGCTCAAAAATTACAAGGGTGGAAAGAGAATTTCGATCGACTATCGAAGAACCTAAAAGCCATAATTTTTGTTCACCTGAGGTATTTCGAGCCTGGGGGTCGGTAAGAGCCTTTTAATTTTAAAATATTTGTGAACGCGTGCTGAACGTGAGAATCGCAGACCTTGTACCATGAATGCGAACCACTGTATATTGTTGCGCAGCAAGATAGCGCGGCTATATTTCATGTCTTTTTCATTGAGGTCGGAATAACGGGACGACAGCAGTAGCCAGTTAGTTGTTTATCTGAATTTTTAACTATGGAGAAATCTAAGTGTGTGATATGTTCATGCTTTAGATGGATTCGAACCGACAACGATAACCGTATTCCCCGATTCTGCATATGTTTATGCAGACGATTTGCGAAGACTAAGATATTGTGAACAGTATAGATAGTATCAAGAGTAGCTGCCACTAAGATAAACAGAAAGACGACCTTAATGAAATATGTAAAATGTGTCAACAGAAGAGTTTTCGGTGCCGATTATGCAGGATTGCATTTGTAGTATACACGCAAATACGCATGCTAAAACATCTGGGGTGAACTTATAGATGTGCACACTGAGTACATTCATGCAGATATCTACTTATCGAGAACCCTATGTTTTAAAGTGGATTTGACTTCCCTAGTGACCACTGTCATCCCTTGAGAAAACTGGATGACCTGAATATTATTCGTAAGCTAATGTGGCTGGGCTTTGTTGTGTGATAATTCGGTCATCCCTGATGTGAGATCAGCGAAACAGTAGACACCACCGTTACTTAAAGAAAAAGCGACCAGAGCTCAAATCCTGACCATGACAGACGTATACGTTGCAGACGAGCTCGAATAAAATCGAACTTCGAATATAATCTTTAACTGTTCCTGGATATTGTGTATTAGAATGGGCACTGTCACGACAGTAATTTGAATTAATCATCGTAGCGCCATTGTGACGTCTGTCACACTGATTCCAGCATCAAAGTGATCCTGAGCACTGACGCCTTGTCACATATATCAGCAGCCTCCCAGGGAGAGTTTGTTGGCAGCAACACGGACTTGAACTTCTTAGAGTGTAAACGTAGTTTCTCTACGTTTTTTTCACACCGACTTTAAACATCTATCTGGATGTATACCCACAAAACAGACTGGTCACTTCTACGATCGTTTCACCTGTGTCCAACGCTTTAATTACTGCTTCACTGGTTAGAGTAGCCTACATAATTTGCTTGTTATCTTGGTGCCAAAATTTCTGACTTATGTGGTGCACAGCAAATAAGTTATCGTATCCCTTCACACACTTTTTTTGATACTTGTTTGGAATGGCAGAAAAATCAAATATAACCAGCACACTCGAAGTAAGGTCAACTTATTTTGAGGCGATCTGGTTTACTATAATGAAATGATATTTACTTTTCCGTGATCCACCCACTCTCTACATTAAATTTAAACGCAAATATATTTGTACAACAACAATTCCTTATTGAGGTATGTCTGTTTTAGCACGCGATTTATAGGCTATTTACTTTTGTGTAGAAACACGTTGTATTGATGTTTTGTGTGCTAATTATCAGACTTGGATTAGAAGTAACTTTCCGTTCTCTTGGCCATGTGAACAATCGGGATTTCAAGCTGTTTGTTAAATTTTCTGTTATCCCTAGTTGAGACCTCATCAGTCTCTGGATAGAACATTGTAGAACTGTATTGATAATAATCAACTATGCAGTCATCTTTTGTTGTTTTGTTGGAGTGAATTGCTTACTCTAAAAACAATGGCAATGCGAGGACCCCACTTCTTGGTGGGGTTGTAGAGAACTGGACCCAAGTAGCAAAACGTTGTGGGGCCCGCACTGGCCCATCGCGGGCCATGGCGGGCCAAAGGCGGGCAGTGAGACTAGGGCCCCTCATGGGCCCCGCGCAGGCCACGGCGGGCCAGGGGGAAAAGATCACCAGCGAAGCTTTCAACGCGGTCCGCAAAATTCTCTTTTTCAAAAACGGATTCCCCTTCATTTTCGTTACGCGCTCCAGGCTTACTGTCGCCGCCCATAAAGAATTTTGCAAAATATCCGTAAACATGGAGAGTTTATTGGATAGTTTACACAAGTTCATCGGAAACATACAGTTCGTTATGCACGTGTTCAGGAAATTTCGCCCTCGACGTTGGAGCCACTGCACCACACTTCGATGCATACTGGAGAAACCTGCAGAGGAATGCATGTGTGATATGTAGTGAACGAAATTGCACAATATTAACACCAGTTTTACGGGGATCTTTGAAATTCCATATCTCCGTAAATAATGGAGATAGAGCAAACATGAAGCATAACAATCTTACAGTATTCTGGAACGTTTCT
>QNGE01002852.1:0-16476 GCA_008508345.1 Paragonimus westermani | reverse complement strand
CTTGAGACCACGGTAATCGCCACAAGGGTGCCAATCACCTGACTTCCTTGGGACCATATGGAGTGGGGAGGCCCATGGACTTTTAGAAGGACGGATTACTCCTAGTTCGAGCATGTATTCAAACTCCGCCCTAGCTATTTTAAGTTTGTCCGGGGCCAGTCACCTTTGCCTACACGAAACCGGTGGATCTTTGGTCCTAATATGGTGCGTACAAGTAGAAGTGACCGGGAGTGGCTCGTTCGTGGATCGAACGAGCTGTGGAAAATTCGTGAATGAAGACGCATAAGGTTTAGGAGTCTCAGGCTGAAGGATAATAGGACTGATGGCCTCTGTGTATGCTTCGGCATCGCTGACGCTAAGCTTTGTACGGGAATCGATCAGTTTTCCTCTTCGGGTATCGGCCATAAGGTCAAAATGCTGAAGAAAATCGATTCCTAAAATAGTGAAGGGTACGTCTGCAACTTCGAAAACCTAGCGAAATGTTCGCCGGAGACCACGGTCAAGCGTGAGTGAGCGTTGACAGTAGATGGGAATTGGCGTGCCGTTAGCGGCATGAAGCACAGGCAGGGAAGAGGCGGTCGCCTTGCCGGATCGTGGGGGAACCACGCTGACTTCCGCCCCAGTATCGACCAGGAACGTGGTCCTTGAAATTAAACCCGTAATATGGAAGAAGGGATTACTAGGGAGGGTGCCGGCCAAGTTTGTCGTCATTACGGGCCGGCTTGAGCGTTTCCCTGATTGAACAATTTGCGTGGGGCCAGGCAACGTTTCGCCCAGTTGCCGAACTTGCTACGATACCAGCACAATTCACCCGACGTCTGAGGACATTTGCGCGGGGATTCACTTCTTCGTCGACGGGAGAAGGAACGTGTCCTGAGGCGGGCGAAATCCCGTCAAAGGGCTGCAATCTCTGCCAAACAATGCGCCAATCGTTTAGCGGCGGCGGGCAAGATGATCTCTACGATGCTGAAGGGCCAGGACTCTTGGAATCTCTGCTGTGTGGCTCATCACCGCTGTCAGTGATGCAGAGGGACCGGTACATAAACGATCTTATATTTCGTCTGCGAGCTGTGAGGCATCTAACAAGGAAGGTGACTTAGCAGCTATTAGGATAGCTCGAGTGTCCACCGGGAGATGCTGCATCCATAACTCCTTGAGGAGTGCCTCATCCATAGATGAGGGACCTAACAACTGTTGATTTTGAAACAAAAGATATGACGGTCGCTTCTCACCTAACTGCAGATCTCTAACTAGTTGCTGTAGCCTTGATCTCTCAGACGGCGTGATCCATTTGATAACAGTTTCCTTTAAGGCTTCGTACCTATTTCCAGTGGGTAAGTTCAGCAGGAGGTCACGTACTTGCATGGTGGCTTCTTTAGGAAGCCGGGTCAAAAGTTGACTAAACTTTGCTTGATTCACAATGACACGTTGGTTGCAAAACTCCGCATCCAAATACATAAACCACAAGGCGGTTTCCATGTCTAAGAACTGAGGAACAGCAATGGTGACTGCTCCAACTGTCGGCTTCTGTTCGGTGTCCATTGCAAAATAGAGCGGACGTGAAAGAAATATATATACCCAATATAAAAATCGGCAAGGCAACGTGTATATATATATGAACAAATAAAATAAACGGCAAATAAATTTCCAGAAACAAAAACGGTTTACTGGGTTTAATGAATTTCTGGTTCACTGATTCACTGCAGTCAGCCGGAAAAGGAATTGCTGAAAGAAAATGGATTATTAATCGGGCTCACAAAATTTTAGAGGTCTGGAACGTTTCTATCTAGAATCGTGCCTATTCTCCACAATAATTAAACCAGAAAAACTGATTACGGGACAACGACGTTTATTGCAAGGAGACCAGTAAAGCAAGCTGTAAGCAAAACACAACAGAAGCAAAGCGTGACAGACTAGTAGCTAGCGACCGGAAATTGCAAGTGTAATTGTGACCTTGACGGTCGAACAAACGAGAAAATACAGACATGCAACCAAGCGATGTCAACAGTCAAAATAGATAGCAAAATAGGTGGAATACGTGGCAAACTAAGAGCGTCTCTACAGACGCCCTCCCCTGGAAAGCTTCATGCTTGAAAGCCTTCGACAAAAGCAAAAGAAAATGGAGCTAGGGTCATTAAAGTTACCGTGGATTGAGTGGGGGCCAGCGTATTTAAAAACGGCTACGTATGCCACGTTGAAGAAAATCGATAACGGTGGAGAGGGGTCGGTCTGCTCGCAATATCCGGAATTGTCCATGCGTCCCTAAGGTGGTGCTGTCGGAGTGGGCTACCCAACACACCAAAACTCGGGGAGAGAAAGATGGTAGGTAGGCCTTCCTCACTGCTGCAACGACAGACGGGAGTGCGCTCTCCCTCCACCGTGCTCTGCGTGTCACTTGTAACATAGAAAGTAAGTATCTGGCGAGCAAAAATTATATACAGTCTCACCATGTTACCTTCTAGTGTTTGTTGCACCCCACTTATTGCTTTACGAAATGTTTTTTGTTTTTGTTTTGCGGTTTTTTGTTTCCCCATCTCTAAAATGAGAAGTTTACTGGAGGAGAAAAAAGAAACTATGGATAATAAACGATGTCTGCAAAACGTGCTGGGAAGTGGACGTAACGTCCTGATCGCGTTTGGCGCGGGGCAGGTGGCGTGGAGGCAACTGGCGAAGGGGGCGGTGTAGGGGCGGGCGCTTCCACGAATGGCTGCGGAAAGACTCGGGTGATATCGTCATCTACATAAGCGACTTTAAGGCGATTGATGGAACCGGTGCCACGACGACCATTACGATCGATCGTGAAGTGCTTGGGTGTTCGTCGAAGCACCTTGAAGGAGTCCGAGTAAGGTGGCTGCAGCGGCCTGCGTAAATCGTCGCAACGGACGAGTACATGTGAACAAGTGACCAAATCCTTGTGCATGTGCACTGGCCTGTTCTGTTCACGAGAGGGCGTGGACTGAATTTGCCGCATGTATTGCGGTAATGTCGAAGCAAAGTTCGAAAGAAGGGAAGAAGTTGAAGGAGGAGGAGGTGAAACAAATTCACCGGGCAAACGCAGCGTACAGCCATAGACAAGTTCTACTGGTGTGCTCTGGAGGTCAGCCTTCAGTGTGTTACTGATGCCTGAAAGTACTAAAGAGAGTACTCCGCTCCATACCTGACTAGTGGTGGCACAAAGCGAAGCTTTAAGCTGCCTATGAAAACGTTCCACTAAACCATTCGAGGACGGATGGTATGCCGTGGTGCGAATGAGCCGACATCCAAGAAAGTTCGTCATAGTTTCGAATGTTGATAATTCGAAATGCAAACCGCGACCCGTCGCAGTGGTTTTAGGGCACCCAACGTTCCAAGAAGGCGTTCACTCAGCCTCAGAGGAGCAATTCCTAAGTGGGATGGCATCCGGCCATCTTGAAAATTGGTCAACACAGGTTAAGATGTAAGCGTAGCCACGTGAAGGTGGCAAGGGTCCAACTGAATCTAAGTGGACGTGGAAAAACCTGGCATCTGGAAGACCGAATAAAGAGATTGGGCTTCGTGTGTGCTTATGCACCTTGGAATTTTGGCATTGTAGACAAGCGCGTGCCCAACTAAGAACGTCTGAGCTGACTTTAGGCCAAACAAATCAATCCGTTACTAGCTTAACTGTGGCTCGGATACCAGGGTGCGAGAGATTATGAAGCTGGTTGAAGATAGCACGCCGGTACGCTAGTGGCACCATCGGTCTCGGAATACCCGTAGTCATATCGCAGAATGGTTCCATTTGCATTAGGCAGCGGAGTGGTGCGCACCTTCAAGGAGTGGTGTTGCAATAAAGCTTGGAAATCAGGCTCTCGCGCCTGGGCTGCAGCTAGGTCACTAAGGTCAACGGAAGTAGGTGTGACTAGGGTGGCGTGGACGCGTGAAAGAGCGTCGGCGACAGGATTGAGGGCACCTGAAACATGCCGCATTTTGCAGGTAAACTGCGAAGCATAGTCCAGGTGTCGGATCTCCCTGGGGGAGTACCTGTCTGATGATGAAGCAAGGGCGCACACCAAAGGTTTGTGGTCTGTGAACACAGTGAAGGGACGACCTTCCAATGCACGGCGGAAGTGGCGGATACCTAGGTAAATAGCAAGTAATTCTCTACCAAACGTGCTATACCGAGATTCGGCAGGTAACAAGCGTTTGGAGAAGAAACCTAGGGTTTGCCATTGGTCGTTGACAAGCTGTTGTAGTACGGCACCAACAACTACATCTGAAGCATCAGTGAAGAGAGAAAGTGGCGCTTGAGGGTCTGGGTGGGCTAGAAGAGTAACACTGGATATAGCCTTTTTAAGCTCGACGAAGGCTCTGCGCACTGCGTTTGTAAAATTGAATTTACGCGCACCGTCTCAGAATAGGTCCGTGAGGGGTTGCAGAAGATGCGCACAATGAGGGATGAACCGACGACAGCAATTTACTAGGCCGGCGAAACGCCGAAGTTGTTTGGAAGAAGCTGGCCCAGGAAAATCAATGACAGCACTTACCTTTGCTGGTAAAACTTGGATGCCAGAAGGTGAAATAATGTGGCCTAAAAATTCTATGCTACCCTTCCCGAGTTCGCACTTAGTTGGATTGATGGTTACCCCGTGTTGGGCTGACCTGGAAAACAAGGAACGCAGATGTTTCACGTGTTCCTCTGAAGAACAGGCCACCAACATGTCGTCTAAGTAGGGGGTAGACGAAATCCAGGCCTCTGTATACTTCATGGTTAAAACGCTGGAAGGTTTTTGCAGCGTTTGTAATGCCAAATGACACTCGAAGGAATCCAAACAGGCCAAAAGGCGTGATGACGGCCGTTTTGAGGATTTCCGCCTCCTCTATTGGGATCTGGTGATAAGCGCGGACCAGATCAATCTTACTAAACAGAGTTTTGCCAGAAAGACAGGCTGTCATATCCTGGATGTGAGGAATAGAATATCTATCAGGGATTGCGACCTACTTGAGACCACGGTAATCGCCACAAGGGTGCCAATCACCTGACTTCCTTGGGACCATATGGAGTGGGGAGGCCCATGGACTTTTAGAAGGACGGATTACTCCTAGTTCGAGCATGTATTCAAACTCCGCCCTAGCTATTTTAAGTTTGTCCGGGGCCAGTCACCTTTGCCTACACGAAACCGGTGGATCTTTGGTCCTAATATGGTGCGTACAAGTAGAAGTGACCGGGAGTGGCTCGTTCGTGGATCGAACGAGCTGTGGAAAATTCGTGAATGAAGACGCATAAGGTTTAGGAGTCTCAGGCTGAAGGATAATAGGACTGATGGCCTCTGTGTATGCTTCGGCATCGCTGACGCTAAGCTTTGTACGGGAATCGATCAGTTTTCCTCTTCGGGTATCGGCCATAAGGTCAAAATGCTGAAGAAAATCGATTCCTAAAATAGTGAAGGGTACGTCTGCAACTTCGAAAACCTAGCGAAATGTTCGCCGGAGACCACGGTCAAGCGTGAGTGAGCGTTGACAGTAGATGGGAATTGGCGTGCCGTTAGCGGCATGAAGCACAGGCAGGGAAGAGGCGGTCGCCTTGCCGGATCGTGGGGGAACCACGCTGACTTCCGCCCCAGTATCGACCAGGAACGTGGTCCTTGAAATTAAATCCGTAATATGGAAGAAGGGATTACTAGGGAGGGTGCCGGCCAAGTTTGTCGTCATTACGGGCCGGCTTGAGCGTTTCCCTGATTGAACAATTTGCGTGGGGCCAGGCAACGTTTCGCCCAGTTGCCGAACTTGCTACGATACCAGCACAATTCACCCGACGTCTGAGGACATTTGCGCGGGGATTCACTTCTTCGTCGACGGGAGAAGGAACGTGTCCTGAGGCGGGCGAAATCCCGTCAAAGGGCTGCAATCTCTGCCAAACAATGCGCCAATCGTTTAGCGGCGGCGGGCAAGATGATCTCTACGATGCTGAAGGGCCAGGACTCTTGGAATCTCTGCTGTGTGGCTCATCACCGCTGTCAGTGATGCAGAGGGACCGGTACATAAACGATCTTATATTTCGTCTGCGAGCTGTGAGGCATCTAACAAGGAAGGTGACTTAGCAGCTATTAGGATAGCTCGAGTGTCCACCGGGAGATGCTGCATCCATAACTCCTTGAGGAGTGCCTCATCCATAGATGAGGGACCTAACAACTGTTGATTTTGAAACAAAAGATATGACGGTCGCTTCTCACCTAACTGCAGATCTCTAACTAGTTGCTGTAGCCTTGATCTCTCAGACGGCGTGATCCATTTGATAACAGTTTCCTTTAAGGCTTCGTACCTATTTCCAGTGGGTAAGTTCAGCAGGAGGTCACGTACTTGCATGGTGGCTTCTTTAGGAAGCCGGGTCAAAAGTTGACTAAACTTTGCTTGATTCACAATGACACGTTGGTTGCAAAACTCCGCATCCAAATACATAAACCACAAGGCGGTTTCCATGTCTAAGAACTGAGGAACAGCAATGGTGACTGCTCCAACTGTCGGCTCCTGTTCGGTGTCCATTGCAAAATAGAGCGGACGTGAAAGAAATATATATACCCAATATAAAAATCGGCAAGGCAACGTGTATATATATATGAACAAATAAAATAAACGGCAAATAAATTTCCAGAAACAAAAACGGTTTACTGGGTTTAATGAATTTCTGGTTCACTGATTCACTGCAGTCAGCCGGAAAAGGAATTGCTGAAAGAAAATGGATTATTAATCGGGCTCACAAAATTTTAGAGGACTGAAACGTTTCTATCTAGAATCGTGCCTATTCTCCACAATAATTAAACCAGAAAAACTGATTACGGGACAACGACGTTTATTGCAAGGAGACCAGTAAAGCAAGCTGTAAGCAAAACACAACAGAAGCAAAGCGTGACAGACTAGTAGCTAGCGACCGGAAATTGCAAGTGTAATTGTGACCTTGACGGTCGAACAAACGAGAAAATACAGACATGCAACCAAGCGATGTCAACAGTCAAAATAGATAGCAAAATAGGTGGAATACGTGACAAACTATGTGTCACTACAGAGTGAAATCACTCCAATGGTTGACTTATTTTTGAGGCAGACGAACTTGACTGTTACAATAGGATCACCTGGTCCGCTAGTGGTATGGCGGGTTTTTTCATACTTGTTACCTTAAATTTATAATCATGTTTATCGAAATATGTTATTGTGTGGTGAGCAAACCACTAACTTCCATCAGTTTTTCATCTTCCAAATCATGTCAGTCCTCATACCGAGAGTTACTGGAGTGGAACTGCGCAGGTTAGAGGCACGACTAGTGCGTTTGGTCGTTTGTACGACAGGTGTATGTTGTTGCATTATTTCATAGGAGTTTGGTATCTGCCCTCAAATCCTCATATGTGACGCAGGTGCTTCGTTTGACCAAGCGAATTAACTGTCTGTAGATATTCAACGCTAGCTTGATTGGAGTAGCTAAATGAATCGGAAGATCAGTGATCACGTCTAGCATGTCATAAATATTCTGAACAGTACGTATGAAGTGTCGGCCTCCGAGCTAAAACGCTGTTGACAAAATATTCTCGGATAGCAAACAGGTTGGTATGACATTATTATTACTTCGCAATCCCACTCAAGCATAGTCCAGCAAACCTAGTGGTCATTATCATCCTATCGCGTTTAGTTCTACGCTACTCTGCTCCTCTCAGTTCAAATAAACGCAGCCACCGCATATCGGTTACAAACATTGGAGCAACCAAATCACCGTCATTAGAACTTGTTAATTTTTGTTCGTTCAATTCTTTGTTGGATATAATCGATTACCAGCTCAAAAAATTAAATTGTACCACATTATCTGAAGTCAATTTCGCTAAACTTTGGTTTGTATTATTCACTGAGCAAAATGTGGACCGCTAATCAAGATTCTTTTATCTGTGGCAGTTACATATTGTTAATGTTCACAGGCATATTCGAGTTTGGTGGGTGAGAAACACATTTGATGTGCCTAACGTGGACGATGTATCACCGACCAGTTGGAGCTGGTTGATAAGTTACGTCAAAGAAAAAGAGCCACAAGCCCAATCTGTAGCGACTATAATAAATGATATTTTGATAGTCGCATTCATCTGTACATTTTCTATGATTTTGATTTTGTACCTACTTTTGTTTTAGTCAAGCTACACATTTTGTAACATCCGTCCCGGGGCTAACACACAACTCGCTCCGTGCCTCGCTAGCTTGACGCGCCTCTCTGTACTCTCTATTTTCCAGGGTCGGTAATAATATACGAAGTCAACGCGCTGAGACTTGGCTTTTCACTGTCGATCGATTGTCGATAGTGCTAACTGACAGGGTTGTATTTTGTTGGATCAGTTCCAACAATTGGTGAGCCCGAAAATTTCGAACGTTCCGCTACAGTCGTCTCTTGCGTCTTGGTGAGTTCGTTCCTTTGCGTACTTGCATGTATACTGTCTTTATTGACGTACACGTAATCAGTTGTTTTTCTCTGTTCGTGTATACGTCCGGCATGTAAGCATTTATATATTTCCTCAATTCAGCTTAATTAGTTGTTATTGATATCTGAACCGCGTAAGCACTGCCCTCTGTCCGAAGTACTACCTAAGCACGTTGACAGCCTCCGCTTCGGCACTAATGTTCTAGCGGTCCCTCAGTTCCTTGAAAATGACTCTCTCTGGTTTGATTACTTACAAGCAGAATTTTTCAACAACGGAATTTCGTCTGATCAAACAGGGTTCTGCCAGTGGTTAGGTTTCCGAGCGAAGTTACCTCACAACTTCACGATGTTATAGTGAACCAACCGTATAGCTCAAGTACGAGACCTTTTATAAAAAAAGGAGCAGTTGTTAACCGAAAAGACCCGAGTACAGAAAATTTTCCACGACCTCAAGCTAGTTGACAAACGCCCTACAACGCCGCTAGCGCAAACGCAACAAATCATCGGCAACTCTCACACAGACGTAGCCCTCCGTTGCACGTTCACAAACTCTTGCCGAGACAGCAAACATGGCTGATCAAGTAATGGAGCCTTTTCAGCAACTAGATTGCTTGAATGTACCGCAATCTACTAAACGTTCTAAAGTAGGCGCATGTGGGTCCCGACAAGGTGGTCTATCAGACATTGAGGCTCTAGGAGCAGAAATCGCTGCTTCGCGACGCGGCTTGAACTTTCTTCAAGCCGTTCTCTATGTCTTTGACCTAGTATATCATCCAGGCACCATATACCGCAGTCAAAAGCTGACTGCAGCCAAACGGTGCACAAACCCTGCATCTACGCCTCATCAAGGCGACGCACACCCAGCATCTGACCTAGTTTGATATTCACGGGTCAACCAATCTGGCAGCTCTGGTTTCATTGGCCATCTATCGGACATCTTTCCAACGGTGTAGCTCTTACAGTCGTAAGCAGCACGGTAAACACCTCGGATTAAACGTCCTCACGGCTCGAACCACTAACGCTTGCCACAACACCATTCCTCGGTAGGTTATTCCCGCACGAGATCAGGAATTCTTAACATTCAGGACCGACCCAGAGAACACCTCTGTCGCTCATTCACGCGAGTGCAGTTTCGGCCATGGCACATTTCAGCCGGCATCGGACCCTGCAACGTCGTAAGCACTACCTAACGCAGGTACTGCAAGGGAAACACGACTAGCATTAATGTCCTCACTGCACGGTCACTCCTGTTTGTTCATCGACACACAGACACCCTCGATCTCTATCGCTCATTTGTTTTTGCAACACCTTGTCAGAAGCTTTGTTAAGCCATATGAGATTGTTTGCGCACGTTTGCAAGGAATAATCCATCTTGTCTGTGCAAACCATGGATATCTCTAGGCCAACAGCATTTCACACTGAGCGGTTGCGCGGATAACACTAACGCTATCTGCTTCATTTCAGTTCACCTGGCATCCACTCGCACGACCTGCCTGAGGATACCTGTCAGTTTAAACACCACGTACTATTCCTTGGCATGGTTCTGGACCAGGTCTATTCGCCTACTAATCTTTTTCTTTTTTGAGTCTATCAACTGTAGACAGGATAACAAAGAAGAAGGGAACCAAAGGCAGTGACACTCGAAGTTGTAGTGTCCACGAAACTCCGACTGTGAAATTATTTAGTCCACCGGATACGTTTACACGGTGAGTTATCCTTTTCCGCCTGTCCTGCGGGTACTTCACCTTGTTTTCTCTCTTCCAGACGATTCGGATATGGTGCGTGGAGAGACAACTCCCATAGACCTATCGTACAGCACTGGACAAACCTACCCCCCTTTTCTCTCAAGAGTTTTTAGGGTTGGGCAGCCCGCTGCGATAGACAAGAAACGCACCGAAGACTAAATAACACAAATAATTAAACCATAGCAGCGCAGCAAATGTTTTGGACCGACCCTCCTCCACCCCCGAACTTTGACACTCCCTATCACGTGCAATCATTCTTTGCATGTATCACCTTGTAACTGTGATCATTCTAAAAAAACGTGATATGTGATTTTCCCTCCCTCGCTGCAATAACGAAGGCCTGTGTAATACTTACTAGCCTTCTGGGGGAGAGCTATGTAGCGACTATAATAAATGATATTTTGATAGTCGCATTCATCTGTACATTTTCTATGATTTTGATTTTGTACCTACTTTTGTTTTAGTCAAGCTACACATTTTGTAACATCCGTCCCGGGGCTAACACACAACTCGCTCCGTGCCTCGCTAGCTTGACGCGCCTCTCTGTACTCTCTATTTTCCAGGGTCGGTAATAATATACGAAGTCAACGCGCTGAGACTTGGCTTTTCACTGTCGATCGATTGTCGATAGTGCTAACTGACTGGGTTTTATTTTGTTGGATCAGTCCCAACAAATCTCAGATATGTGTCAACCGACTGAGTTCCATGTCTCAGCGCTACATTCAACGACCATCTCACTTCTAACAGGCATGACGTCCTAACCTCCAGTTGCAACATGTTAGAACAAGTGTTGTATAATCAGAGAGCAAATAACGCCAATATCGATACCAGCACCTGTGTGACACTTAATTAACAGGGTACGAACTGTAGGTGAATACAAAAATTACTGATGAATAGTCGAGAATTTGACCGAGTTCAAGTTGAAATATGTCAGACCAAAGTGGTACTTACAACTGTACGATTGTCAGTGTTAATGACGGCATTTCGAATACGTTCACTGGAAGCAGAACACATCAGTATCAACCCCCCTTGAAAGTGGCCACTAGGCTTTGTAGTATCTCTCGTGATCACATGATATACTGGAATCAACTATAACTCGCGTTCACTTCCGTCAGTCGTTTGTAGGATACAATACCCAATCGATGTACTCACTTCCACTGTTTTTTAACAGTGAACATCCAATGCTGCGTTATTGTTCTCTCACTTAAGAAAATAAAGGTCGCACGCAATTTATAGTCACAACCCGTGAACCTTCAAAACCTTCATACACCAAGACAAAAGGTTACCTATTGAATGAGAGTGTCAACAGCTGCTTACCGGCGTAGGACATGCTGCGAAAAGTGGTATCTAATATTCATGTCAACGTGGAATTTAACTCCATAAACCGCTTTATAAGCCTCGGTAGGTGAATATACTGACCACTTACACAATCACATCTTCAACAGAGACAATAGTTGAAAGCTGTTGAGTAGGTTTTTAGCTTGTAGCGACTATAATAAATAATATTTTGATAGTCGGATTCATGTGTACATTTTCTATGGTTTTGGTTTTGAACCTGTTTTTGTTTCAGTCAAGCTACTCCTTCTGTAACATCCGGCCTGGGGTTAGCAACACAACTCGCTCTGTGCCTCGCTAGCTTGACGTATTTCTCTGTACACTCTATTCTCCAGGGTCGGTTATAATATACGGGGTCAACGCGCTAAGATTTTGCTTTTCATTGTCGATCGATTGTCGACAGTGATCACTGACAGGGTTTTACTTTGCTGGATGAGTTCCAACAAGCTCGCCCACTTTTCAAAACTGTCAGGATTAGTAAGTTACCTAGCTAACCGAAAAGTAGAAAATTCTTTACTAGCGGCAGGGATATATATGGGCTTGAAAAAACCTAGTTAAAGATGTGGATACACATTTGAAAAGAGAGGAGCGTAAGAGGCTGTCAGAATTTGTCAACATTTTGATGATAAGCGATTCACGTGTTTTAACCTTTTGAGATCTAACCAATTCAATTCGACTGGAATGATTAATACAGCTTTTGTTAGAGCAGTGTCATATGTACAGAAAAGAATTTACACTGTTTGGTCAGAAGCTTAGGAAAAAATGCCAGGGTATAATGTGATAAATTGGTGGGAACGCATTTATTCACAGAGCAAAGGACACAAGTATACAAGTTTATGAACGACTATAAATGTTAACACAAAGTGTGAACATTCTCACTTGAATAAAAACATTTTTAACATGAAGAGAGCTTGTCGCACTGTAGATCAGGATAACAATTAAGTATTTACTAGATTTAGTAAATTTGACAGATTGCTTCAAACGTGGATCTGAGACCAGTCGAAAGAATACTGTTCGTAGAAGATAAAGTTGTTGGGAAAAGGCATGTAGCTCGTATACGGAGAAGAGAAAAATGGCGAAATGTTTACGCGATAGACGATACCAGAATTAGTGACGAGTGGACAGAAATATTAATAAGCTGAACGTACGAATTCTGAACGACTTTAAAAATAACCCCTTAGCTACGTTGCCAGTAACAGCTACTACCGTTCTCCTTGGTAAGACAAAACAGCACCGTCCTGTTATCGCATTTGAAAGTCTTGATGAAGTGAGAAAACACCACCGGTTTGCTGCGCATATGTTATCCACAGAAAACAAACTAGTGTTGGTAAGACAAAATAGTGAGTCAGAAATGGACCTGGCCTAGCAGTGTGCAAACTGATATAGATCCGTGTGGTCATCCTGTAATGTCGGATATTCCAGCAGACTTATCTCAAACACTGTCAGTGCAACTGATCAAAATTGAGATGAGTTCTAATTTAGTACCGGCATGGTCCTATAGGACCATGATGATGAAACGATTGATGACAAGGGCAGTCGCTGCACAAATCGCCTATTCCGATGCACACAACATGTTTGCATTCAAACGCACGCAGCTAACAGCATTTTCAAAAGGTATGGTCTGCCATATACCTTCATTTCTTCACGTGACCATGACAAGTACACGGTAGGACGGAATGCGCAACCACCTCTGACAGTGTGCTCAATGAATACTGTAAAGCGTGGTCACTTTGCGCACGGGCAAACGGTCCATTCAACATGCGTCCACGCAGGACAGTGAGGACAACAACTTGGTGAGCTTGCGGTAACGTGGTGGCATCCTTACTTCTGCAGGAGAAGAAACTGATCGTGGACCTAGACTAAACGGACGCTTTCAAACTGGATGCTCATTAACGTTTCGAATTTTGTACATGTATAAATAGTTAACTTCAATAAATGTTACTTCTCTGTATTGCGCACATTGTTTGCACTTCGATGGAATCTGGAGAAAGGCCACGGCTAAATGGGGTAGGTGGACATCGGCTGTAGATATTTTCTGATTGGTTGAAAATATTAGTGGCACCTATTTGAAAAGCGAATAAAGGTGACGCTTTGTGGCGTATAGAAAGACATTCAATTGTCCTTGACCCTTCAGTTTACACCCACTGAAAATGGTCAAAACACCCGCAAAATCGTCTTTCTCCAGAGCTACCAGTGTTTGCATGGCGCTTCCACGTCCAAGACGGACTGGGTAAATGACACTGCCTCAGCAATCCTCTATTTGCAGTTGGCGCCATTGCGTTCTCCTCACACAGTTTTGCTCTCAATTAATTATATACAACGATGACAGTTGTGTTCTACTGAAATCACTTAGTTTTTTCTGAGCGACATTTGAGATCTTGTTCGAAATTTCGAAGATTAATCTTACTAGGAAATGCTCACGAAATGTTTCAGTGAGGTCGACAAGGTTCGATATATATTTCTATGACCAGGACTATGGTATTTTGGCCAACGCTTCGGTCTGTGTGCTCATACGTTATGATCAACCGCGTCAGTGAGCGTCTGGTTAATCGAACTGACCAATAAAATGTCTACCGCAGATAGCCACTTTCGATTAAACGGTTGGTTAGGTTATGTGGCTTTAGAGATGAAAGGAGATATATGTCCGAGAATCGGTTTCCTTTCATGCAAAAATTTCTGAAAAATTCCGTGAAATGGCAGTTATATCGAGTTTACTCAAAATGGTACAAGTTATCTTGCCAAAAATATGTAAAATACCACACATCGTAATTTGTCTCCCAAAATAGTTTCCGCACATAACTCAGACATGTGCTATGAAGGCACATTCGAGGGTGCACAGATGTTTGCTAGCCTAGTAGTCCATATATGTGGACAGATGCGTATTGAATGCAGAAAGGCTTCTGTGAATACACATAATATATATGCTTATGAATAGAGAAGTAAAAATGGTCAGGTAATAAATGCACATATCTACCCATAATTACGTGGACTTCAACCGATATAATCAGATATGCACATGTATATATATATGTATATAAACATACGTTTATCTATAGATAAACGTACATAATTGTCACTATACAAATCAACGCATTTACGTTGTTTTTCTTGTATAAACTTGCACCCCAATATCGAAGAACTTACAATTATTTGCCGTTTACGTGTACGCAAACTCCAGTATTAATTAATCTGCCAACGGACTTATCCAACAACCAATCGGGAAACCCGACCGCTCAAATTATTTTTTTCCCGAGTATGAAAGGAAACCGGCTCCCTATAGGTCCGAATAGGGGACGCACCGGGCTAATATTCGGCGGAAATACTAGTGAGATTAGCGGATTTCAGCGTGACTCGTGCTGCGTTGTTATTGGTCCGCACAACCTCCATGCGTGATTGGTCCAAAAATCGCAGTGGAAAACGCGTTTGATGTGGACACAGCGCTGTTTCCACTATGTTCACAGCGGATTGGCCGCTTGTCTAAAAGAGCAGAAATCGTGGTGAAAAAAGAGTTTGTGCTTATAGGGTAGCAGTTCACAACAGTCGGCGCCTTCTCCCAGTGCGACGCAACCTGGCAATACATTCACAAATGGATAGCCAAAAGCCTAACATGCTATTTGCGAACCACTAGGGTTATTTCAGCTGGCCCTCTTAGTTTGAAGGCTTTGAGTCTTATCGATTTTCTATACCACTGTGCGTCCAATAACGAAGTAAACGTCAACTGAAGAGAGTAGTTCATCGAAGAAAGGTCAGAGGACTTTCGGTGAGCTTCCTTAATTATGCTTTTATGAAATTTTACATAAGGTGGTTGACATCATTAAAGAGCGGCAGCTGCTGTTGCCAAGCAACATCTAAGTATACACAGCAGTCAGCAGACTTAGTGTGCTTTTGACTACTGCTCAACTTAATACCACCGGTTTATGGATTATTCACTTGGTAGCCAGTTCTTTCAATAAATGGGATCCCATCAAATAACGGATGTACGCCTATCAGTTATACAAATCTCCCTTGTGCACCATACACCACGAGAAAACATCAGCTCACTAGTCAGACGGTTGAATTTGAGAGGAAGAACTGGATGAATGTGTACAGTAGTTTTTTGTGGAAAGCGGTTCCTTCAATCTATCGAAGTATTCGAGATCTTGCCGTAGTTAAAGGGCGACAGCCTTACCATAATTGACAAACGAAAGCTTAATAATCACATGATATGAGTTACTGTGATGAATGTCATTAAACACATACTTTCACGACAGATACTGAAGTTTATGTTGTACACTTTTTGATGCGGCGCATAATTCTAATACAAGCGTTTGATTGTCGTCTATTCGGTAGAAATTTATCCGCAGGAAGTGAATGCTGTCGGTGGTATACCGTGAATATGTGGGTTTGGAATATCTTGTGAGTAACTGCGGAGGGAATATTTAGGAAGGTATGAAAGGTGCATATTGTGCCGTGGGAAAATTTGTATTATAATGAGTAAAATATTTTTATCAAGGACACCAAGGATTTGCGTTAATTTAACAGCGAAAAAGGTTGACGAGATATCTGAAGTCTTGCGATCTGGTAGATAGAGGGAATTAGCAACCAATGAATAATAAACATGCACCGAATAAGTTGTAGACCATCATTTTTTAAAACTTTCTCGTACAATATTTTTTGAAATGGGTGCCGACAGTTGAGAAGCTTGGGTGTTTATGATCATCCTAAAGTGCGACTGGGAACCACTGAAATTTGGAGGCGCCGTGGGTACGCAGTTAATACTACGGCTGATGACTTCTAAACATAATGCGGGCGAAAGCCGGCGTGATCTGCCTAGAGTAGATACCGCTCACCACAATCGGCGTAAGCTGATTTTGCCTTAAGGTAACAAAAAAGTCGGGAAATTTCTTCAGTCACATGGCCACCAGGGAGATGGAATTTCATGTATCTTCAGAAAAGCAGAGGTTGAACGAGAAGTGAAGTACTGTACAGCATGAAGCCATCCGGGGT
>QNGE01002851.1:0-101101 GCA_008508345.1 Paragonimus westermani | reverse complement strand
GCTCTATCCCACCTGGTTCTGAATATGATGACGACCGTCGAGCACTTAAACGCAAAGAACCCACCTGGATGTTTACTGCTAGGCATTGCACTATGTCGAACCCGCATTTTCAGCCAACGTAGGTAGTTGTTCAAGGGTCGATTTAATTGCTTGCAGCCCATTAAGCGATATATTGAGTGAGCATCAAGAATCATTCGGAACACCATTTCGAGCCTTTACGGTCGTTGGCAGTGAAAACTCACAATCCGAAGTGGACTGTGTCCGTCCACACCAACAGCATGGAAACAACCTAAAACTGAAATGTGAGCTTTGCTGATGGCTGGGAACAGTGGTGGTGAAGTTCGTAGCTCGGGTTGATGGTTTTGGTATTGATATGTTCGCCGAGCTTGTCATTTAGGTTGGAAACGTTTCATCACCAAGCGAGGTGACATAATCAGTGCGTAAGTGTTTCAAAACTATACACTGAAACACTTACGCACTGATGATGTCACCTCGCTTGGTGATGAAACGTTTGCAACCTAAATGCCAAGCTCGACGAACATATCAATACCTGAAATCTGAGCTATACTCATTGCCTAGAACTGACAAACTATGGTTTCTGGTCCATCTTCATTTTGCGGACTCGTCAAACAGACTCTTACATACTCGAGATCGTCAGAAGTTTCCTCCATGAAAATGAACATAATGTGGAAAACCCCTCTCAATGACGACAATTAATTATTGAACGTGGTGTTTGGGAGATTTTAAGGACCGAAAGCGGGCCAATTCAGTGGAAGTTTAAGGATTTTCTACCAACAATGACAGCAGTCACCGACTGAGCCATTTCTGGGACGAGAGTCAAGAATTCTACTTATCATATGGTCAACGATCCTTCCAAATGGGAGAAATAAACCCATGAACTTGCAGTTCAGCAGGCATTATGCGACGTGCTCCAAATATTTCAGACCTGAAGATGCAGTCTATGTGCAGGATACGTCAGTGGGGCGGTTTGACTGACGCGCATAATGGACAGTTGCGAGGGTGGTGTCATCTACCGAGTTTGAGTTGGAAACTACATCTGAAGACGCCACGTCAATCGCTTGAGACAACGAACTGACAAATGTCAGGATCGGCAACGGCCCAACTTTTTATTAGGGGGCGCATCTTCTAACAAAGCAGCCAGGACGCCTCACGCCATATCGATCGACCGGCTCAGCTCGGATGGCGCGGCTGTGGTTGATAGCATGTTTACACTCAGCCTATCAGATTGCAGCCGTGCGGGCGAAGGCCTGTGCGTTATCTGGGCTGTTTTCTCAAGTTGCTTTCTGATGCCCCCTGCAAGGTGATTTGCTCTGACGCCCTGACTGCCATGTTGGCCGTTTCCATTGATTCATTGAATTCACTCTGTCTGACTGCCACGTAGGCAATCGTTTTGTTCCATATAATTAGAGCCCTTGTAGCCTAATTTTGACTCGTTCTTCCGATAAACGGTACCGCCGCGTCTCTTCCCTTTCTCGGTTTTGGGTCAAGCCATTGAGCGCACAACGAAGGCGACCATCCAATATAATCAACTGCTGATCGACATACTGTAAAGCGTAGGCGAGACTAGCAAGCGCTCTGTCGAGCCTCTATCACCTGAACCAGAAACGGAGTTCTCTGTTGCTGATTCTGAACGCCAGTTACAAATCGTTCTAACTCACTCGTTGGCCGATCGCGTGCCCCTAACGGGACCCATCACAATGCAACCTCCACCCTCGACCCTAGCTGCGCCAACGACAGCTGCTACGCCAAAGTAACAGCGACATATCATGACTGTGTCCGATGTGAATTAGCATCTTAAACTCCCATACGGTCTCAACGCCTGGCGTCATTAGGTTCAGCAAAAGTTAGTCAGCATTCTCATTAATGCCAGCATATCAAAGACCCTCAACCACCTCAAAACCTATCGATATTCGCAGATCTAATCGTGCTCGTCATCCAGTCAGTCGTTTCAGCGTTAACTCGAAAGGTATTCTTGTGGCATCTGACTAACTAGCTTTTCTTGAAAGGGAAGTTTATTAGTGAGTAGTGGGGGTTGTTCTATATAAATTGAACACCACTTAAAACTGATTGCACGTGAACGCACCAGGGGACAACGCTCTTCCGAAGTAGGGGTTCGAACAACAGTTCTGAGAAGAGAAACAATACGAACAAACATGAGCCAAAGGCCCAGAAAGCCATGCACACGACTTACACAAACGCAAACCAAAACGGCACCGACAACGCAGCAGCACGCTCCGTCACACAACTCAAATTCGATTCGTGCGCGTTCCACAGCTCCCCTCTTCGTAAAGCACAGTCCCCTGTGCTCCAAAACTTCTACAAACCGGCCGGTGCTCATGTTGCCGGGTTGGATAGAGTGCCTGCGGGTCCTCTGCCCATTTTCTTAGAACTTCATTTTTTGCACTTATTTTTATCCCCATACCTTTTTTGAAACCTGATACTCGTCGCTTTTCTGACACCTCTGTGCTTCAAGATGACACCATAACACTGATCACACTTTTCATCAGGCTACCGTGCTCACTATTGCACGAACGACTTCAGATGAGATGACTGATTTGTCATCTACAAACGCTCAGTCACATTTGCTTGTGTGTAACGCTCAGACAGCCCGCTCGTCTTGAAATGAGGCAAAGTAAGTTTCTTGCTAACTCTCATCGATGGCCCCACGACTAGGACTTCTCTGCAATTTGGAATCACAGAAAGCATTTACTTGTTGAGCTATATTTTGTGTACTGGTGAGTAGTAGATTTTCGTTTTACATAAATTGAACACCACCCATAGTTGATCACAACTGTCACAATCCCACAGACAAGGACACAGCAAACATATGTACTACTTACAAGGGCGACACTCCAGTAAAATGTCTCTTTACGAAAAGAGCTGAATGAAGTATATGTGGGCGTGTGTCAGCTGCGATCAACTGTGAGTGACGTTCAACTTGTGTGAAGATTTTGCGGCCATGTTCCCGCAGATGGTCGATACATCACTGATCAATCACTCGTTTACACCTGTTCGTTGCACCAGCGTTGGCAGCTCGGCCACAATGGCACAATGGGTTTCTGCTCTCCAATTGGACGGTTGTCAAATTGGTCACAATTCTGATTAACCTACCATTCGTTTCGCCGCCGTGTACGGTGGGCAGAAGAAACCAATGAGCTATTTAACGCATCGTGTTCTAAATCCGCACAAGTGGTAGGGTGATAACAGATTAGTGATGTGGTGGGAGTGACTGCAATGATGGTGGAGATCGTAGCGGTGTTTGGGGTCACGAGTTATGGTGGTGACGTTCTTAGATATAACCGTACTGTGTGTGATGGTGGTGTCAGCATCGGTGCCAGTCGTTGCAGGTACGATTTTGATGCAGGAGACAGTAAACATCCTAACTCAGTTACGAATTTGAATAATGGAATCAGAAGACCGGTTTAGCGAGATGATAATACCATTTCTGTGTTCTAATCGGTTGATACAAACAACAACGCTGAAAGTAAAAAATGACTAGAAAAATTGAGCTCATAAATCCAATCAATCCGTGCAGTAGTTTGTCTTTGGTCAGAACCATGGTAGACGAACGTTTTAACTCAACAAATTTTGCACGAGATTGGTTTGTTACGCATATCAATCACCTCCTCGAACGACTTAACGATGACGGGCTTGTGATGACGTATGAACACACAGAAGGCGTTTGTCGGACCAACCGCATGACCGGCCCCCAGCAGGTGTTTGACGATCGATGAAGCCGTCTTGCGCTGTTTCCTAGGGTCATACCGGGTCACACCATGCATTAAGTTCTCGAAATATTTGAGGAGGCGTTCCTCCATCCTAATGCATAGGGATCGGTCAGTTTTACCAATGTAAACGTCACCGCAACTGCAGGTGACCTGACAAATACAGTATGGAGTACACGGCTCTGGTATCCTTCTAATAATATGAGGAAATGTGAGTGATTTAATGCGAGTGAGTAAGCGCAGTGTAGCTGCATTGCACGTCGCTTCGCAAGAGACATTATTATCTCTTTTATGCGGTAACAGCATGTACACAAGTTTCTTCGGAACAGACGTTTCTTGTGGGTTTACTACTTTTGGCTTGCTGTGAAAGTCAATAAAACCCAGCGGATAAGCATTGGAGACCAACGTCTCACGAATAAATTTCAACCCTGTAATTAGTGTATCATCCGTACATATAGTTCCCGCTCTGTGAAACGGACAGTGAACCTAGGAGCGTTTGTGTTGGATGGGTAAGACACTGTTGAAATTCAGATATTGTCCATCCCAGGTGGGCTTACAATGTACTGACTGGCAAGCTGTATAATCTTCCCATCGCTCAATGCAAATATCCGAAAAGGCTAACGTGTCTTCCCTTTCAAATTCAGATGACAACGTTAGGTTGGGTGAAATCGAAACCGTTCTGTCGTGTACTGTGCTACCTAATCGATGAAAATCAGAACAGAAACCTCAGTGGCACTAAGCAACCTCAAGTTGTTGAAAAAAACAGCACTTTTTGTAAGGGGACAACAGTAGTTGCGGCCGCCATTAAGCGACAGGCGTCCTTATGTTTTGAATGGCCAGTCTGTTGCTGTGTCGTTCCATAACCTCGCAACTAACCACTCGACTGAAACAGATACGCATTCAACAGCAGCTAATCAAGGTCTATGATTGATTGGCACCAGTCTGACCATAATTCCGTCCGTTGCAGCTTGTGCGTGAACAGTGAATAGCTGAACCTTCTCCAATCAAGAAACCACTCCAGTTCAAACGCATCGCATCTTCAAATTCCAGTGGATCAAGACACTGGAATATAGCCACAGTGCAGCGGTTCCGCTAAAGAATTGGCTGCTTAAAGAAGCACAGCCAGACGAAATCTGGGAGCGTCGCAGGGATATACAAAAGAGTAATGAACAGCTCAAAGATTCGTGGAATGCTAGTATGTTCAATCCAAGGGAAAAGGTAGAATACCGAGATCATCGCAACACAGTTACCAGCTGCTCATGCTCAAGAAAACTTCTGCCTAAGTAGAAAGGTTTGCATTCGGTAATTTCCAAACTGGACTCGGAATGCACGATCAAGAAGGACAGTGAGACGAAATGACTGTATGACAGGGAGTTAGCGAACTGGCACGATATGCCGGCGCAATAAGCCGGGAGGCGACACTGCTTCGGGAGGAGAGAATTTGTCAGCAGATCCAAGGGAGCCAAGGAACCTCAGAAGAGGAAAGAGTGTATAACATACAGCTTCATTTATGAGTAGCATAGTGCATTTATTCTGCAGTTAAAAAGAAGGTCTCAATGCCTGGAAGACGGCAAACCAGAAGCGACTATTAGAACAACGTGTACATACTATGAGGACGTGTCACCAATGCAGTGTGTGTAGGTATACATCAAACATGTAAACGAGTGTCCAAGTTCGTTTTCCTATGTTTTAACACAGCCCGCATGGGATCACATGCAATGAGCAACTTCGCAGCCAAGAGTCTTTTGCCGTCCCAACAATAGTTAGCCTTTGAATGACAGCAAAGTCAAGCAATATATTTGCTTTCAGTTCCAAGATAAATGAGAAAATTTTCTGAAACAAGCAAATTTAATTATACAAAAGGCTCTGCAGTGAAGTATTTGGACGATCGCCATCAGTCACGTTAGACAAAGTGTTATGGGCGTATGGATTCAACAGAGTGTAAAACAGAGATGAGCCAATGGTTGCAATGACCGTTCGAACAATTCGCCACGATTTCCAAAATTCAAACTTTAAACAGGTCGAGAAATGAACTAACACGTCGACTAAGCAGTTACACGGGCTGGATTATGTGGGAGCCAGTGAGTAACTTGATAGAAGGTTTGGAGGTGTTGGATGCTCATAGACAAAGGGGAGTAATGGAAGAAACTTAGATGAACGAAACTACTGATGTTCGAAAGTGAATGTGGGAGAATAACCGAAAGCCACTAACACCAACTGTAACATCGTGGTAGTGATAGATTTAATACCATGCGTCTTCTTTACACACAGAGAGGGTTTACAGCGACTTATCGCAACTACATGAGCAAAAGGCATCCCGCGTACAGTGGGTGGACGACAGAGTGTACAAGAAACACTCTCACTGTGGTTCCTTCAGGCTTCGCTTGATAGAATAATGAATAACACCAGTCTTATTGTAGGGTGGCACTCTAGTATGTGTTCCGATGCACGTGTCGTAAGCATTGGAGTTGTTCGGTGTATGACTTCAACAGCACAAGTTAAACCTAAATCGATGTTCTTTCATACACTGGTTCGTATTTATCATTACTGGCTGAACAAACAGGGAACAATTTAACTGGTTGACAGACTACAACCAAAAACTGAAGTTAAACTTGTCCAACTTTTTATTTGCCATAACCATTTATTTGGAAAGATGAATTTAGTTGTCTATAAAAATGCGTACATGTTTAATCCGTTTTACTTATTCAATCTTCGCTCCAAACACGCCAGCACCGTCGAAAACAATGTTATCGCTCAATACTAAATGTGGCATCATCTCTGTGTGCTCACTGAGCGTCTTACGCAGAACGTCCTCACAAAATGAGTTGGTCGTCCATCAGCTGTTGACTTCGCTTACAAGTGGTGCGAACCGTTCGAATGGATTACACAGAACACAGCGCTCATTGGTAAGTGGAAACTATTACACTCTGCATACTTGTCGTCAGTACCAGATTACCTTAATAAATGAGGTGCCTCTGCGCACAATTACTGAGCCTGCGGTTTTGTTTCATCCTATCCGTTACATGCAGTGTATATCTAAGGTGGAAATTCCCTAGAAAAACACCCATTCAAGAAACATTTTTACTATATATGAAATTTGTCTACGCATACGTCAGCACTCCTGGTAACATACACGAAAGTGCTTTTGTGAGGAATTGAAGTGAGTCCAGTCCTATAAACCAAACCCGGTTATCTGAAAACGTATCACAGGAGGGTTCACCACAGATCACAGATACAGTTTGCGAACATTGCCTTGGTATGCTAAAACCCTATGTGTACCAGGCAAAGGGAGATAGAACAGTGTGTGCACTCTGCCTCTGAATGAAGTGAATAATACACTAGTACTGGTGAGTTTGATCTGAGAGTGTTTGAAGCAAATCGTTTACAGATCGCAGCTGGCAAAGTCCGCACCAGACCTACGCCCACTAGCCGATCGTTAAGACACCGAAGCGTAGTTCCTCAATCATAATCCTATGGAATTGGGGATGAAGCGTTCACAGTCGCGTTGGTCCACTCAAATTAAACAATATATCTCCGGGACCGAAGAATTTTCTTATTGTTGAGGATCCGGTGAGGACGATTCCAATAAGCAATGGCGACAAACATAAGACAGTGACCACTAACTTCAAAATGTTGGCCCCCATTGATAATTACAGACGAACTAGTCGAAGGAAAGTTTTGTAGTGCTAAAACAGGTGAGTTGAGTAAGGTCGAAAAAACCAGTTACTCAATAGATGACCGGGTAAGAACCCATTAACTGTACTAGTGTTTCTCCAATAATCCTACCAAATGCTGCGCTGTAGTACGAGATACCTTCACAAACAGTTACATTACACATATCAAGCAGTGACGGTAAAATAAGTCAAACAAATAAGAACAACTGTATACACCCTGATTCTCTTCCGTAATGCTCAGTGGTGTCTCCGTGTAATCGATGATTACCTACGTGACTACTTGATGCTAGAAACATGCATGAAGACGCATTAGATTTGGTCGTTCTATTGTGGGATTACAACTGTCTCCTGCCATCCAACAGACAGTGCTGTGGGCCAAGAAAGCGGATGGCTCAAAGACTGCTTATTCAGAAAATGATCAAATAGGTTATAGGCATCGGTGCCATCACAAACGAAAACACGTTTGCGCATAACATTGATCCAGGGACACCACGGTTGTCATTGTCAAGTTTATGTACATAGAATACCAATTCATATGAGAGTGCACTCATATTTTTCCTCGGCTATTCAAAGGCTTAGATACGTGCCTCTACCTGAATACTGAGTGGTCGTGTGAGTAGTATAGCGTGATCGCTCAGTTTCATTACACTGATTCTCTGCGTACACTGAACAAATACATCTGATAGATGTTGACAGAAAACTATATAATCGATACGGATAATTCACGATAAACAGTCCGATGCATCTTCCCTGTCATATTTCAACCCACTTACTTCTTTACAAACAGAGGACTCTCAGTGGGAACAGATCAATGAGAAACAGAGAAGTTTGTTAGCAAGCTAGTCGACTTCACTCAGCTCCCTAATAATTTTCCAAATTTGGCATCTAATTTCACTAACCAGTGAGTCGAAAATAGTGAGTCAAAATTAGACGAACTAATTCACATCCGACCGGATTCGAAGTAAACATCGTCGTTTGTACCATAAGCCATCTCTTTCTCCCAACGGAGTTGTTTAAGGTGTGGGGAGTAAAATCTGTCAATGTTAGAGAAGAGTGCCTACCAAGAGCAAAAACTGTAGAGGCAGGAATTCAGGTAGATGATCAGCTAATCACAGTAGACAGAAAATACATGAACAAATAAGATCAGACAGTAAGAGGATATCGATTTCCTCAATCCAATAAGATTGTCGGAAAGAGACCGCTTCAGTGTAATTTATTGATCTCAATTGTGATTGAATATATCTCGGTAGGTCATACTCCATCCCACAGGAGACAGCTGCCTGATGAGTGTACTACCGATAATTAGGGTGGCAGATGTTATCATTTAGAAGAGATCCAGTTGCGAAAAACCTATATTCGACCCGGCCTCAGAAGTAGAATACCCACAAGCGGTAAACGCTCTACCAGATGAGCCACAAAACGACGTCGGAAACTAGGAAATTACATACCTAGAATAAAAATGTGATTTCATAACTGCCAGATGAGGGACAGAAAACAGCCGCGTGTTATTAAGAAAGGTTACAGTTTAACTGTTGACGATTGTAAGATTTTCTGCTACGTACCTTGAGCACCGCAATTCCTCTTGAATTTTCAGAAGGGAATGCTTATCCGATTACCCACTTCGTATCACTGGACATATCCAACTGAAAGTACTGAATTTTTGTGCAAAACCTCAGTCCATCCCTGCATGACCTTTTGTTGTTTTCTTGCTTGAGCACATCAGATGATAATAACATGGTTGCATGCTTACATGCTTGAATTGGAGTTCATTTAAACCTAGTGACTCGATAAACGCGTCTAGTAACGTGACAAGCAAGAGTGGACTTTGTCCGACTTTCCTCAACCTCAATCCAGCTGAAAATGTTCTCTCATAAATTAACCATTCTGATTGTCTTAGAAATATGAAACAATTGGTTCCCTCGAGCAGTTTGAACAAAGCAGATAGAACATGAAAACTGGTAGATGCAAGTATTTCGTATTGACTCATCAGTACCAAACTTACAATAACATGGGTGGGCTTTATTTAAAACAATCGATTTGAGGGGTGGACAATCAATAAGCGAGTTAGGATAAGACATCAAGTCCAGGGAAGGGTCAGGTTAACGAACAGTTGTTTCTGAACACAGAGAGCTGGTTTGAGCCGATTAATTGCAACTGCATCAGCGAACCGTAAGAATCTCGGATTGGAATGGCGCAACAGGATTTTGAATGCACAAGATGGATCGATAGCATGACCAGTGGTCAAGATGTGTCTAGCGACTGAGGAAACAGGCTGTTTATGCGTTTCAGAAACATTACCATTCTCCGGTAACGCGGACTTCTGTACCCATTTAGGTAAATGTTCCTTCATTCTGGAGATCAAGCATCTCTCGGTTCTGCCTATGTAACTTTCTCCGCAGTTACATACAAATTGGTAAACACAATGTGAAGTGGCGCCGATAGGCTGATCTCCTTTGACTGAAGGCAATGGTAGTTTCTGAGTCCGAGCGATTACACGGAGTTCAGCTGCATTAAATGTTCGTTTAATTGAATTTCTCAATCGCTGTGTTGTTTGCTGCATGACATAATCACCCCTAAAGAGTAGCTCTATGTAAACTCTCTTTTTCTCTACAGTGAACACCTTTTCGGATGATAATTTTTGTCTACTGTGCCTATCTAGGAACCTTCTGGGGTAACCATTTGATTGCAGGACAGACGTAATCAGATCTAGTTCCTCCGCGAGGCTGTCGGACGTACAGATTCGCCTTGCTCGTGTGAAGAGAGTATTTACTAGTGCTCGTTTGTGTTGGATCGGTGTGAAGCTGCTAAAGTTTAGGTATTGACCTGACCATGTGGGTTTCCTATACACGGTTCTTCTAACCGAACCATCTTCCCGACGACTTGTTAGGATATCTAGAAATGGCAGGCAGTTGCCGACCTCAAATTCACAAGTGACCCTTAGATTAGGATGGCAACTATTTAGACGTTGCACCAGGTTATCTATCATCTGCTTAGATCGACTGAAAATTAAGGTGTCATCGACGTAACGCTTGTAATATGACAAGTTTTCCACCTCCGTAGCTAGCTGTTGCTCAATTTTTAGCATGAAAAAGTTTGCTATGATGGGACCTAGTGGACTTCCCATGGCTACTCCGTCTACTTGACGGTAGGACTGTTCAAGGAAACGAAAACTGATATTCTCAGTACAGAGCAGCAAAGTTTCCTTCAATATGTCGGTGGGAAGTGGTAACGAAGTGTGACTCATTTTAACGAGCTCACAAATGTAGTCAATCGGTTCATGCAGCGGGACATTTGTGAAAAGTGACTGAACATCTATAGAGCATATCAGTTCATTGGCAAGATTGATTCTGTCCAGGTCACTGATCAATTCAAAGGAATCTTTAATGGAGTATTTCTGGAATTTCTGTTTTACTGGGGTTAGAATAGTGACGAGCCAGCGTGCTAATTTGTGGTAGGGTGAGTTTGTCGTTGCTAAAATTGGCCTAAGTGGCATTCCAGACTTGTGAGTCTTTGGTAGGCCGTAAAGTTGAGGTGTTGACGATCCGCGCGGCTTAAGAGACTTATACGTTACTTCATCAATAATCCGCAACTGCAAGAGCAGCTGAAGATGCCGTCCTATGCGGTGCTCTATTTCGCTAATGCTGTCCACTCTCTCTATTCGTCGAAACTTTGTTTGATCATCCAATATTGATAACATCTTTTGTGGATGTAGTGCTCCCGATTTGTTTCTTTGATGCATTACGTACTAAAGGCATCTTCTCAGACAGTTTTGGATACAGCCCGATTAGTTTTTTCGACTGGTAGTCGGGGGTTAGGTCGATATCGATTGAACATCACTCTTGTTTGTTTGCATGATTCTCACCCACATAATTATTGTCATTTCTCGGAGTAATCCAACGAGTGAAGCGTTCGATCATGACCAGCGGTAAGCCATAACGTTATTCATGTCTAAACTGTCAGTCACTTCCGTTTTTATCTCGTAGCCGGATCGTCTCGATATGAGACATATTTTTTGCCTGTTAACTCTAATGGATAACCGTGTGATTAACACTGCTAAGTCAGGTGGATACCTCCGATGCCATTGAGCCTGCCAAGCAATGTCTCCGGTTATTGGTGGTTAGACTTTAGTGGCACGTAATCCACTGAACGAGTGCTGCAAGTAACGTATAAGTCTCTCAAGCCGTGCGGATCGTCAAAACCTCAACTTTACGGCCTACCAAAGACTCACAAGTCTGGAATGCCACTTAGGCCAATTTTAGCAACGACAAACTCACCCTACCACAAATTAGCACGCTGGCTCGTCACTATTCTAACCCCAGTAAAACAGAAATTCCAGAAATACTCCATTAAAGATTCCTTTGAATTGATCAGTGACCTGGACAGAATCAATCTTGCCAATGAACTGATATGCTCTATAGATGTTCAGTCACTTTTCACAAATGTCCCGCTGCATGAACCGATTGACTACATTTGTGAGCTCGTTAAAATGAGTCACACTTCGTTACCACTTCCCACCGACATATTGAAGGAAACTTTGCTGCTCTGTACTGAGAATATCAGTTTTCGTTTCCTTGAACAGTCCTACCGTCAAGTAGACGGAGTAGCCATGGGAAGTCCACTAGGTCCCATCATAGCAAACTTTTTCATGCTAAAAATTGAGCAACAGCTAGCTACGGAGGTGGAAAACTTGTCATATTACAAGCGTTACGTCGATGACACCTTAATTTTCAGTCGATCTAAGCAGATGATAGATAACCTGGTGCAACGTCTAAATAGTTGCCATCCTAATCTAAGGGTCACTTGTGAATTTGAGGTCGGCAACTGCCTGCCATTTCTAGATATCCTAACAAGTCGTCGGGAAGATGGTTCGGTTAGAAGAACCGTGTATAGGAAACCCACATGGTCAGGTCAATACNTTGCATACCCGTGCGCAGTTCCAGGAGGTATATATATATATATATACCTCCTGGAACTGCGCACGGGTATGCAATATATATATATATATGATGTTTACTGTGATTCAATAATTCATAGTGATATGCTTATTTACCAGTAACCTCCGCTACATTCCCATCGGTCCCGGATAAACTAAGTTTGTTTTATTATTATTAAACTGTAGAACGCCATTTATTCCCCCTACCAACACTGTATAGTCAAAGAATCCTCTGTCTCTGAAACAAGCCTACGAATCCATGGTCCTAGAATTCGTTGAAACAAATGACTTTCTGTGTTAAGGTTTGCAATCGTACAGATTATGCCCTCCTGAAGACCTTTCATATGGATTATACCTTTGAATCTGCCCTTCCTAAGTTCGTCACAATTGCTGATGCATTACCAAAACCTTGAAATCTGCTTCGACTATCACTTTTCTGCTCTGTTGATTAACTAATGCATGAACACATTCAGATGTCACATGGGTTGATAGGATAAAAACGTCATCCTCATCCTGATTAACGTTCATTTGCTTGGTATTGAAAGTGTGAGTGTGACGCGAAAGTCGTAATCCTCACTCCGGGAGCGCCAACCAACTGTTGGAGTGGCAGACACGCACTGAGGTCTAAGTGATCACAATCACCCTCGCCGAAGCCCGTGTAGAAGGCCTGTACGCGGTGCGAACAGCTGCGCAGCACACAGGCCGTCAAACCCTCCCTACAAACGTCACGGTAACAACCGTACTAGGTTACCGGATTGGTACTGTGTGACGTGTGTAGGCAGCACGGTAGTTCGGCTGATAGGCGGAAGATGGAGTTGGTTAAAACCAGGTGCAAATCAAACGAAAGTTTTCCTTCTGTTGTACATTCCGGCATTGTGTACAACGGCAAGTGGAAAATCGATACATCTACGCAAGAACGCTCACACACACATTCGCCCAGACTCCGGTGCGCCTGACACCGTGCGGTGGCCTGTGTTTGGATGCATGTTGATACCGACCACATGGTGAACCTGTTCGTTTTGATGTGTTCGTTGTGGCCGGTTTGGCACACCACAAAGACTGCGATACACTTAAACATGGCTGTCAGGTGTTTCTTCCCTGTCAAGCCTGTTTGTTTGTCTATTCGCATGTCCATTCAGTCTAATCAACTCACTATGCGAGGTCATGCTGAATGTAAGTGGTTTTGATGGATGGTCGATAGGTGTGAAGTGTCTGTAAAGGAATGCTCTGTGGGAGCTAGGAGTTCGTGTGAATTGAGACAAAAGCAAACTGATTTGATCTGGATTTAATTGTTTACGGAGAGAAGAAATGCCGTCTGTGAAATAGATTAGCAACAGACGTAAACTGTTTTAAATGGAGTGTAGAAAGGTTCATTGGTTCTCCTGTTTGGATCTTCTACTTGTATATGCCAATAATGGAACAGTGATTTTAGGGCCGTTTCAAAGGAATTGTTCGAGAGATCGGATGAGAAAAGTCGTGGTCCATCACAACAGACGTACCATGCTTCTACAACAATTCATCCTGATCTACTTATCCTGAAGACTTCATTTCCGAGACAACGTACGCCGCAACAGTATCTCCGGTGGCTGAAACCTTATCACAGAGCTGTGTGCCAAGTCCCCTCTCCACAAAGTCTCGTCAAAACTGCTTGCAAAAAAAACAGTGAAGAATATTGTGCGTATACCGTAGGTTGAGTGCAGCAAACTTTATGCACGATTAATAGTCTTCTTAATCTCATGTGTCAATAGCTAAAGGGATTTCGGAAGGTGACATTTCTTTTGCCCATATTCAAAATTGTGCAAAATCCCAATATGGACAGCGCTTTCGACAGACCTTATTCCACTAGTCTGTAAGTCTATCATAACACACAGGTTGAACTCTCAAAAATGCACTAATAGTACACGGACTACAAATATTTTCGACGTGTAGATGATTTTGAAACCCCGACTGCACATAAGTAAGGCAGATCAACTGAAGAATCGTCACATGAAGCGGCCCGGTTTGGAAACCACCATCTCACATTGGTCCAGTTAAAGAAGTCACTTCCAGGATTTGTCCACCTGGTGACTCACTCAAATAGGTCTTCCTGAAGAATTAGCACCGACATGTTAATACAGGTTACTGTTCTTGAAGCATCATAACCCCAACTCGTAGTGATTATTGTTTACACATAAATTTACTATGTATAAAGTAAAGATACCTTCTTCACCAGAAAAATGAACCGGTTTGTTTGCAGTGCTCAACCCACAAGGGTCTGTTAACCACATTGTATGCGAACTGCATCTTACTTGCTCAGACATGCTACGCCCATAAACAGATGCACGCGGTGAGTCACTAATCAACGAGAGGAAATAGGGTAATTTAGGGTTTCTACCAGTGTATCGGTGTCTATCGTTCACACAACACTTACCGCATACCGACCACACATCCGATAAACACTTTTCACTCGACCCTATCTACAACTCTCATTAGTCAACTCAGTTCATTTACGTGGACCATCTCCGTCACGAGATAAACATCAAAACAGTTGACTATCTTTTGGAATGTGAGAGACAGTCTAGTGAATCAGGCTCCCAATACAGTAGACTGTCTGGATGACATGTGCATTCCCAAAAAACGGTTTGTTAACTGTTTGGTCTACACAACAGCTACGGCAACAAAATTCTGATATAACGACCCCCCTCTGGAACCTTGAATGGTGGTTTCTCCAAGTTGACTGTCTCTCTGTGTATGTTTGAACGACGGTTATAAATCAGGCATGCTGGACCACTTCAAAACGATTGACGGAAAATCACTTTGATTATAGTTTTCATTGAGATTGGTATATGACAGAGAAGTCGGCTGTTGCAAGTCGAAGATCGCCCACAATGTTAGGCACGCTTTTCTCTTGTGTTAGATCACGTTTGTAGTACTTATCTTTGAAGTGAGCGAGTTATTTTCACGAGGCAACCATGTTGAGCACATCACCAGTGTTATTCCAAGTTGAAATTCATATCTAAATGTGAATGGTGTTCAATTTTCATCATCCGAATCCATTATCACTTACCAGCGATCAAAATACGGTCCCAGAGGTTTACTAGTTTTCTGATTTTGATTTCCTGAGAAGCTGTCATAGTATGGTTAGTTAATGCTGACAGGATTGTTGTAGCTTTATTCACATTATTCAAGCACTCGGGGCATTACTGACAAGCACATGCGGTTGAGCGTCTGGACATCAAAATTCGGTTGTGCCTAATGTGAATTCAATGGGGCAGTTATCAACGCGATTGCCCTATGTGAACAGGGGTCGTAATTCAATCTACAGTCGCTGCAAATGTATATATTACTACCGTGAGGCAAGAACTTGGATGGCACGAAGATTTTTCATTCGTTAAAATCAACACCGGAAGCATATGCTTTAACAAGACCTCAGTAAAAAATACTCGTTTGCATATAACACTGACCCAGGGAAGCCAAGGTTACCAATGCCAATTTCTTGTGCATAAAATAAATTTCACTTCAGTATGCATTCCAATGTTTTTTCTGGTATATCCCCCCGGTAACTAAATACGTGCATCTGCCTGACCACTAACAAGTAGTATGATGTGATCATTCAGCCTCAATACACTAAAACAGAATGAACTTCGAGTCAAGTGAACAGTATTAAAAAAATTCTATTTATGAAAGGCACGTGGTTTGCCTAACCCTCCGCACGTTTAACATAACAGAAGCTGGACGTTTTGAGAAAATTTTCGCACTGATCTTCAAACAACGCGAACGGAACCAATTAACATGTATCAGAACTTCGATGAGAGACGATTTTGCCTTACCCGTCTTCCTATTTAACTTCCATCTTTTGCTAGCACGCTTCTTTCTGATAGTTACCGATGCAGTCCACGATGTCGCCTAAGGTGTGCAATCACAAAAAGTTTATCAAAGCTCGGCTATTCCTTCAGCTTATTGTACTTTAATTCATGGGTCGTTTCGGATATTTTAGCTTGAGACAGAGCGACAGGTCTGTCAGTTACAAGCCAGTTCTGTGGCTCTTCATTTCAAGCTTCATAAATACTTAATGTAGGTGCCACTGGGGCATCTGAATCCCGTCAACTTCATGGCTGCAACCATCTATACTCAAACTGTGCTTTACTTAGTCCCTTGTGCTCAGATAACGATTTTGGGGACTCTCAAGTTATACTGGTTCGAATCACACCCATCATCTCCCTAAGCGTCAGATGGAGCTCCTCATGTTCAACTCTTGAATATTGTTCTCCAGCTCTCATGTACAGTGACCACTGGTCGCTTTGGACTGGCTCCCTAATGATGGATTTCACAAAATCACGGGGTCATAATACCTTCATTTGTCAGTTTAGTAGTTATCTCTCGTGGTTAGAGTAATTCCAAGACTCCATGAGAAAAGGTAGCTTACCCAAAAACCACACATAAGTAAAACTACGTGGTAGCCGAAATTGCAGATATGTATGATAGCGACTAACGGTAGCCCTGGCGAAGTTGTGAGGATCAAACAAGTGATCCTCCTGGTGATTAGGGAGCTGGTATTTGTTACATAGAGTGATGCGTTTAAAATTCTGCTCGACCGAGCTAAAACGATCGTTGCAAGGACATGGCCCTACACTGAGGGGTTGCTGTAGGGTGGGTTTAATAAAACTGGTGGAAGTGGAGAGGTAAGTTGTCATTTCTTGATCACACCGTCATTCGTTGGCTAGAAGACTGAAAGTTGTTTATACTTCGTACTTTCCAACCAAACGTTGAATAGCCGCGTCAAAGGTAGAGCGGGAATAAATCAATAAAATCTGTCGGTTTCCTTGCTCAAACGGTCCCGTAAGCTAACAACTTGAGCGAATCGCTGTCCAAGCTAGACTCGCCTGAAGGAATGGCATCCTAGTGTTTTAACGGCAAATGACACATAGCCTGGGAAGTCGTTCACGGAAAGACGTCACTATAAGATATGTGAAAATAGAGTAACTAGCGCAAAAACTACTATGCATGGCTGTGGTGTATTCATATCCGTGACAGTAGCGCAGACACATTCTCTTCGGTGACACGTCAAGCATAGTTTGTAGCCCTCTGTTTTCTTTGTGTTTAAACCTGTCCTTTAGTTTCCACGCCTGCGAGTCGTACGGTACTTCTCATAAACAGAATTGCAAGTCATGCAACGCTAGAATAATCTAGCATAAAAATTATCACCCAAGAATTATAAATTTTAATGTTGCGGGAATTATTTGCTCCAAAAAATACTGCTATCTGAAGTGGACTGTCTTCTGAGTTGAACCGTCGCTGGATGAACAGTTCATCACACAATACACACTCAGTACCCGAAAAGTAATCATGCGCAATCGTCGGGTAAATGAGCAGTCACTTTGGTTATCATCCCATTTGGAGTAACAAAACGTCAATAATGTTTTAGCATGCAAATCAAGTCATTGCTCCCGTAGATTTTGTAGACTTTCTGAATAACAGTAGTGCAATGAATATCAGCTATCTTGATACAACCGGATAGGTGTTAACACTGAAAGAGGAAAACTGGTATTTAAGATGATTGGTGAACAAAAGACCACATTAATCGACAAAAACTATAAGGACCACTATAGAGGCATCACGTTCGAATCGAGCTGGTTGTTATTTTATAAACCTGGTTTTAAAAAGTTTGGAAATTTCGGCAAACTACTGTCTTCATTTTCCTTGCCTTAAAAGTGACTGTTACGTCCATTGTAATGGAAGAAGATGAGGAACAGAAAGTTTATTAAATCCAGGCGCACAATTTTTTTACAACATAAATCGTACATGACAGAATGATGAAGAAAGCGGTAACGTGCACTGAACAGTGAGTCAGTTCCATGGGATGTAAATCACCGGACTGGTCGTCGTCTGCTTGATGAGGCGAAAGATTGAACACCCACGCACGCGCCCACGCTTAAAAGTAGGCACACATTCACTAGAATACTCTGTACGCCCAACGGATCTGGAGCCCCAAGATTCATAGCAAAACGGCATTCAGCAGAACACGGTCTGTACGATCGTCAACGAAGACGTTGTGCATCGCGTAGCGATGAACCAATGATCTCAAATATTCAAAACAAGATTGGATCTTAATGCTAAAGTACTATTGAACAAATTATCAAACTGAATATTTAGACAACCTCAACAGTTTCGATCGACAGATCGTTTCCAGGGTATGGGTTACAATTTGCTGCTGAACGGGCTAAATATGAACTATAATCACATAATATGGCATTCATGCCCAAAAGAGCTTTTCCGAGCAGTCAACGGGTTCAAAACACTGAGGACGAGCGGAGCTCCAAAAAAGGGGGGTGCATGCACCACTCAAGTAAAGTACAATAACCGACAACTGGCTATTCGCAAAACCATCAAATTGACGTGACAAAACAAAATCACCTAGATCAAGGTCCAGTTAACGTCCAGAAACAGAGGAGGTTGAATACAGAGGGGTGACTATTTAGGGGAATTGGGTTGGGTCGGATTTTCACATGATTGTAGTTCATAAATTTGATGCACGGTCTTCATTGTTCAATTGACACGTTCTCACGCCACGAGCGCGCTCGCGCTCACCAACCGGAATTCCGGTCCACAACACAGCAGCAGTTTCCACTCACACGTCGTTTGTGTGTGTATGTGTAGCTGAAGCATTCTGTCGGGATTTTTTTGCCTACCATTCCTCGCCCGTTGGTACGATTTCGTTTAGGCACTGGCTCGTCTCGTCGACTGTGTTGTCTGCAAACCACTTGCTGTGGGCTTTGGATATATAGCACCACCAGGCTGAGTTACTGCACAAAGTGTTGGAATAGTCGCGCCTCCGATTTGGACACCCATCACACTCACCCCTCCATCAATGGTATTGCCACGATTGCGCTAGGGTGCCAGGTGTACACCATTGATCCATCGTCCACGACGACGTTGCTTGATTTAGCAAATCGTAATCTTGCTCTTCGTGTTAGTCACAGGTCCGCTTCATCGTCTTTTAAATCTGCTTGCGCCGGGACCGAAATTTTTCGGTTGATAATAGTTCCTAACTTTTAATCGGTCTTCGAAGTTGAATATGGACCATCTATGTTTTATGCCTCACGTCATAACTTCATTTATTCCTACACCTTTTAGTGTTATCCGTTCAAGTGCACGGTGTTCCAGGTGTCGTCGCTCTTGCAGCAATAACTGTTGCTGTCCGTCTCGAGACACATACATTCAAGAAATCCCGTGCCTCCTATCCTATGTAAGCACAAGTGGTGAACTCTGATTTGCTGAGTGCTTCATCGAGTGGGATTCAAACAGTATGCCTGGTAGATTTTCCTCCTCGTTATTGCTTTCACCGTTCAGCCATTCCTTCACTGTAAGATTAAACCATTCTGTCGACCTGTTCGCTTGTGGATGGTATGGCGATATTTTCAGGTGTTGCATTCCCCAGCCTTTCAACATTTCCCGAAATTGCTGCACCTCGAAAATGGGTCCTGCTCCCTAATGACTCTGTGTGGTGCTCCCAAGCGTGTCTGGACGCTGTTCATGAATGCGGGCGCAACCGTTCCGCTCGCTTGATCTGCCGTGGGAGTGGCTTCCACTCACCATGTGAATTGGTCGATCTTTACAACTATGTAGGGATGTCTCTTTGGACTCGTTGACAGTGGACTAAATATATCTATGCCCCATGTATGCGCAGCTTGCTCTGTCACTATGGGCTGCACCACCAGATTTGTCGTCATTCTTCCTCGATTCTGTTTACAGTTGGGGCATGCTCGAATGCAACCTGTAATATCTTTCTGCATTGTAGGCCACAGTAGCTCGAACACAAGCTCTCGTTCCATGTGAACACCTCCGTGAGTCAAGTGAATCACACGTTCCTCCTGGGCCACTGAAATGGCAGTCTTTGCGGCGGCAGCCCGCTCCGCACCTCCGCCCCAACAACGAGTGTGGCCGTACTCCAGGTGTATTCGTTCTCAGATATATAACAGCTCAGTCAGCTCCGAAGTCGACCTCGTGAGTGTAGTTCTTGCCAGTAAATGTTCACAGATTCCGAAGTTATGCTCTCGATTATCCAGTATCTCTTTGTCGACGACCAGCACTCCGTTCATCGGTATGGCTTCCTTCAGTAGCTCATTTTCTTGTATTGGTTGCGACAATGCGTCGACTACCTCATTGTTTCTGTCACTGACAGATCAAGTGGTAAAGCTGAACTGTCGTGGTCGAAGTGTTCAAGCGACAGCCGTCCATGTGGATTCCGTTATCACTTGCATCAACTGACGTCGTGAATGACTCATTAGGTTTGGGGATCATCAGGCACTGTCAAATGTTGGCAATTTTCTGTTTGAATTCGTTGAACGCCACCCCCAATTCTTCAGTCTATACAGATTTCCTGTCTATCCTCAGCAGCTGGAAGAGTGAGCAGGCCTTCTGAGAGAACACCGGCATAAGCTTTGAATTGTGGTAAACCATTCCGAGAAAGGACCTCGGTTGTCACCTCGACTGTGGCATTGGAAAATTCTTGATGGTTGTCAACTGTTCTGACAGTAATTTGATTTGTCCGTTACCAACTACGTGTCCCAAACGAACGACTGAACTGCGACCGAACTGGCATTTCTTACTCACTTTTGGGCTAGTTACATCGATTCGTTGTTACACTGCTTGCAGTCTTTCTGCATGTTCCGACACGACATTGGAGAGTATGCCAATGTCGCCTCCGTACACAATTATTCCTTCCTTACTCTCCAGAATGTGAAGTAAGATACCTCTGAAGGTGGCCACAATGTTGCGAAGGCCGATCGGCATCCTAGGAAATTCGTGCTGCCGTCCGCTCATACAAAAGGCGCTTTTCGCTCTGTCCCTCTGTGCCATCGGTAGTTGCCGGTAACCGGAACGCAAGTCTATGAGGGATATTATTCTGGTTTCATGCAGACATCCAAAAGTCTCCTCCATTTGGGACTTCAAGGATGCGTCTTTGAGTGTTACTTGCTTCACCTCTTTGAAATCGATACAAAATCGGCAAGTTCCATCGGATTTCCTAGTCACCAGGACGGGTGAGAAAAACGGGCTGTTTCTTCGTTGAATTATTCCCTTCTCCCGCATCTGCTTTAATTGCCTCTCTATTTCCTGGGCCCACTTGATTGGTATCCGTCGGTATATTGGTCTGTACTACGTGGCTGATTGAACGTTTATTGAATGCTCCATTCACGTGCAGAATCTGCGTTGGTCATTCGCGTTCGTATATAGGTGAGTAAACGAGTCAACATAATGCTTGATGATTAGACAATGACGTTCTGGTATTGCTTTTACAGCCACCACGCCCAGTCGACATTGCTCCTTCGTCTTCTTGCGATAGAATTCCAAGGCATTATCCTCAACACCTAGCTGGTTCTTCTTCAGATCTGTTTCTGCCTTCAGTCGACGTAACAGATCGGCACCTATCATAGTTTCAAGTTATCATTTACCAAAACTGCGTGGCGCAGCCTAACACTACCTATCTGAATTTCAGCATTCCGAGTTGCCAGTACCTATGTCGTCCATCAGACTGCGACTACCCTCATATCAGCGCAAAATTCTAACAGTTGACACCCCTTTTCCTCTATAGCTACCACCACGATCATTTGTTCTTTCTCAGTCAACACGTTCACCCGTGAAATACCCCGATGAAAACCCCTGTACCACAGAAAATCAAGAGGGACGTTTGTTGGGAAAACGGCAGCAAAGTGTCCCATCCTGTTACAAACAAAGCAACGATCGCAGTGTTTGCTCAGCTACCCGTCTTCATTGTAGTTTTTTTCGGTTCCGACTCCGTCTTCAAACTTATCGCTGCCTTCTTCAGTTTCTCCACTTTCCCCTCGAGTTCCCTGGAGTTCTAGACGTCCGATTTTCGCCCGTCCAGGTAGACGTTACGTAATCCTGATCAGCCGTCCGATATCCGTAACCGTTTCATTCCCCACCTCAACTTAGACAGATGGTGATAATCAGAGCGAGATTTATCCCGGAGATCTGTATAGCAAGAAAAATGTTGCAGTTCACGAAGTCGTGAACTATACGAAAATGGATTGTGTCGTAGGGCGCGGTTTACCAATGGTGATATTCGTTCCGCCATACATCATTTACATTATAGTGGCGGTCTAAGACGACATTGCAAAACCATCAATTTATTGTCCATTTTGATATCGCACAGCCAAACGTCCGTCTCCTGGCTACATACATTATGGGGTTTTAGAAAATGATTTGTTAAACAGTGGTTAAGGCCAAACCGGAGGCGGATAATTTATATTTTTATACTCAGTTATTTGCTGTGTCATACGGAACCCAAAATGTGACCCAGGAAATTGACTACTCATGCAGGATTTCTCGGAAAATTCACCTCAGAATCCACCAACATAGCACAGCTGATAGAGAGCGTGCCGGATTTGGGCATACCTTTTCTGCCGATGGGGCGAATCTGGTCGTAGTCCAGACCTTTCCTTACTGCGTCCCTTCTAAACTAACAAATCTGTTAAACTAATACCAGCTTAGTCAACTGTGAGTTATGCGGTTTGTACTGGACAAAAAAGGCTACTATTTAACAAACCACGTTTTAAAGCATACTGATGCTAATAGACGGAGGGGTTGTAAAAACGGTTTCATAGGTGACTGTGCAAAATGAGCTTACTGTCTCAGTGCTATGGCAACTTGGAACAGACCCAGAAGTATCACTACTGCATCGGACGACCAGCGCGTTGAAATTTCCACAGTGGTATCACTGTGCATTAGGCTATCTCAAAAGAGGTAGCTTCGTACAATCGTTTGCTGTCAACCACCGCTCTAATAATTCTAACATAGTTTGGGAGGGGATATAATGTTTTTAAACTAATGAAGTCAGTAGTCAGTCGGTCATAACCCATTTATTTCAAAACATTAATCGATTATCCGCCGAATTACAAAATGTCCGTGTTATTGATCGATGCCCTAAAAAGATTTAAAAAATTACTACACAGGGCGAGTATCTAACCACCTCCATCAGTGTTGAATCACATCCATTGAGAAACCGTTTTCTAGCGGACATGAGCTCGGTTTATAACACAAAGTTTACCAGCTCGAATCTCGTCCTAAATCTCCATCTATAGCATACTGCATCACATCGCTTATATGTAGCTTGGTGCAACTCGAAACTGACGATTCACGAACTGAAGCCAACAGTAGTATTCAAAACCGAGAGAGCATGAAACTGCGGGTGAGGATTGCAAATGTGCATAAGCATTGTGCACTTAGTAATCATCAAATAATGCCAACGGATACGAAGTAAAAAAAGCCGTATTTTCAAAAGAACTTTTTACAAAATTGTCTGAAAATAAGCGACATTACAAGTTAGGGATTTTTGTGTTACTAACTTCTTTAATTCTCGTAGGTAAAAAAAAGGAAAACCTGGCCAAAGTAACGTCAAAGATTACAAGCAAACAACTCGAAGCATCCACACTAACAATGGGTTCGAGGTGAACACTGTTTGTCCAAACCGATGATCCGTATTATCGAATGTTATTTCGACTTGGTAAATCACTTCAAAAGACACGACTAAAATATAAGATTCCTTCACTAAAACCCATTGCTAAACGTAAACTGACAACATAACGTGCTCTGCTTACATTGTAATTACATTCCCGTTTACGCGTTCTCTCTTTCTCCCCTTGACTGATATTCGACACTGACACTCGGTGAGTAATTCGTGGATATGTTTGATCACAAATAAGTGAAACAGAAATGGGTCCGGTTACACATCAGTATGCCTTACTCTCACTTGCAGCTCGGCTGTTTGTTTGCAAGGTGTAGGCACTCTGATGTTGAATGTTTGAATGTAGACGTAGTTATTTTCAGTAGTTAGGTCCCTTCCCAACCCCTTCTTTTTCCTTCTCTCTTGCTACATAGGGATTGCTTTTTCTTCATGGTTGTGTGGCGTGAATGTTGTCGTTGTTTGTCCGAGTTGTCTGTGAAGTGAGTGCATTTAATGACGCGGGGCAGTGAAAGCCGTAAGGATGGTGTCTTGCTGATGACGCCTTACTCTCACTTGCAGCTCGGCTGTTTGTTTGCAAGGTGTAGGCACTTTGATCTTGAATGTTTGAATATAGATGTAGTTATTTTCAGTAGGTAGGTCCCCTCCAGCCCCCTTCTTTTCCCTTCTCTCATTCTCTATAGGGTTCGATTTTTCTTCATGGTTGTGTGGCAATTAGGCATTAGTGTGAACCACTGATGTATTGCTGTCTTTGATGATGACGATAACACATCAGTATATAAAACAAAACATTCGACATAGTGATGTTTTTAGCCAGGTTAAGGCAACCTGGCCTGAATATGGCATTTGTTATGTTCGTATTATACGGAAAACAACAGATATTTCGATCTGAACGACGTTCAAAATAAATAACGCAATAGTCCACACCGAACAAAACACTCAGTTACCACGCTTTTCTACACTTATGTTGGTAAGCCAAACGAATGTTAGTTGCACTAGCAAGTAGTATGAGAGATCTGTTAGTTACAAAACTGCCTATTCAAGAAAAATCCACGCTTCAACTAGAATCAAACTGGCAACAGGAACCGTATACTCTTATGCTGCATATACTTTGCCAGGTGACCGATAAAGCCATGCCGTCAGAGTCGAAATTTCACATCTGTTCTGTTTATTTATGAAAATCTGTCCAACTTATAGTTAAAACTAAAACAGTCACATGAGCTGGTTGAATGCTAGACAAAGTGCGTCAAATCAATCTTCTACGAGGTCAGAGCTCTTTTTGATTTTACAGACAATTCTCTTGGATTCACTATTTTCTTACAAGCTGAAGTAAACAACGAATTACAAGACAGCTTTGTTATACACACCGAATCTGTTGACCTAACTGACAAAGTTCAGAAATATATCACAAGAACACATTAGGTCGAAGATTATGATCATGTCTGGACATAAGGATACAAAAATGTGGTATAGTAATGGCTATTGTTGTACGATCATAATGGTCATGATAATGGTGGTCTGTGGAAGTTGTTGGCTGATTTGTGATAACGACTGTGATGGTGATGATCAGGGACGATTACATTAGTTACATTTTTGGTAATGGTGAGAATAACGGAGAAATAAAAATTCTCGAACCATGGCCAAAAGAGAAACAAGCACGCGTATCGACCTACGGATAAATCGTTTTACTACTCTGCTGGTATGCGGTATGTGGGATAACCTCAAAATGGAACCTACAGGAATTCTGCTCTCAAGATTCTTGAACGCTTTACTCTTCTCTCGACGACTTAAACTTGATCAAGTATAAGTGTACAATCAATAGGCCATCCGGGGTGTTCACGGGCTTCAAACCTGTCTCAGCAGTTGGAGGACGTTCTACAGTTTTGCTGTTAACAATAGCCTAACCTTACACTCGTGGACGAAGAAGCATACAGGGTAGCTTGCAAATTAGACGTTAACACCTTGGTTGGCTAGTTATGTTTCATGCTCCCATATCCTAAACTGCACAAGCCTGATTCAAAGGGGAGAACGACTGTCACCGCAGACTATGTAATTCGACCTATGCACGATCTGGAAAACAGGAGACGTAGCATCACTGTGATTAGATGTTTCATTCTTACTGCGGCAACTCTTACATATGCCATGAATTTCAGTCGTCCTGACATAGCACACGAGAGTGGAGTTTCATCAGCAATCATTTTTCCAACTCGTTACAGTGAAAACCACATGTTCTTAGTTTTGTGAACATTGTGTGATTGGTGACCAAGTGAGAGGCGCGGTTATTCCAACCCTCAGTGTAATATCTCAACCTGGCGGTGGGGTATGATTGAAGCCCACAACGGCTGGATCACAGACAACATGAGAGATCGAATGAGTCATTATCCACGGCGTTCGGTCCGAAGGAAGAAAAAGGACTAGCGAAAACTCATCGCATTAACCGTCAGCCAGAGGGACGGGACCAGACAGAAATGCACAGGACAGTCGACTGAAAGCCTTGTTGCATTGAGGACCGAAATTCTGATTTGCAAAAGCAAGTGCAAGAGTAGCGCGGGAAAGTTCGGGTCGAACAAGTAATATTGTGCCCTACTGAACGACACTTCGCTATACTTATACTATGTGAAAGCAACCGAAACCTATTGAAGAATACTAGTGAAAATATAAATAGGCAGTAAGATTTACACACGCTCCAAGACTATTTTCACGCATTCACTTTTGATGATGGTTTTAAACACTCTTGGTACACCACTTCATATACGGAATGGCGAAGTTAGGTTGTTCATCACCAAGATTTGATAGCATCATCTGTATCCTGATGGGCGTGCTATCCGGCCTTTTCAGAAAAAGGCCAGCATTCAATCTTCGGCCAGATTTGCCGATAACTTCGTCAATAAACTCGTCCAAAATCAGTGTACTGCTATGATAGTGCTTTTGGTCTTGGAAGCCGCTAAAACGTAATTTTGGTTGTCAATTGGTCAGGGTTTTCGTTGATACATTAACGCTGAAATAGTCCAATCGATTGTCAGCTAACTTGGTAGAGTTGCAGTGCTCATTGATCCTAGAAAAGAGCAAACTCGGAAACAGCGACCGTAAATGGAAACTTTTGTGTCCGTTGGAAAATCGAAGATTTTCGCTACTGATTCCTTCATCCGTCAAATGGCTATTTAGTTACATGATATAAGATAGTACGAGCAGTGAATGATAGAAGATCGAAATTCGCCGGAAGTACTTTGTCGGTTTTGTGATTGTTGCTAATCATCAGGCATACGTACTCCGTGAAATTCAACCATAGTGTTCACAAAATCCCCATTGATCTACGGATCCAGTAGGGGCTGAGATACTGGAGTACGACTAACTCGCAAATAAGTTGTGGTCTACAAATTTAGGCCAGCTGGTCATTTTGATCGCTTACATCCTGCGTGGCTTTACCGTACACATCGTATCGTGCTGGCATATGCAACTAAGTGAAGCGGTATTTCGGGGGAAAAATTAGAACCGTGTGACACCTTGAACTTCGACGCCTGTGTGTGACTGTGGTAATGGTTCGTCCTGGACACGTTCTAGTCGTGCGAATAGACCTGAGAGCGAACAGCCGCCTTCTTGTCGTTGGCTGTCTGCGTTCTGTACAACAGCAGTAACTTAGGTGTCCGATAGGAATGCGACTATTCGATTCAGGACGAACTTCGGGTTAGGGTATTCATAATCGTGGGGCTGTGTATGAGTATATTTTAAACACATTCCTGATATCAACATTTATGGTAGTGAGTGGAAAGCAATGCAAATGCAACAGGCAAGCCTTTAAATTGGTCTAGAGAAAAGGTCAATTCAATAGACTCACTAATGACATGCCGTAGAACCAAAAGTAGGAAAACCAACCCATTTATGAAGGTCATTTGTGTTGAGAACATACAAACAGAGTGGTACCGGACTACGAAAAGAGGTAGTGCGTTCTATCAGCTTCTGTGAAAGCACAATTCCTTACCTTCCCTGTCTACGCTGACCTGAAACCATTGCGTAGAAGAAACCCACAAGAAGAGCTCTAACATGGTTTCATTTTCTAACAGACATGTAGGGTGTTGGTGTTGCTGATAATTTGCTCAAGTTGAACACGACAAGCTGTATTTTGTACGATGAACAATACAGTTATCTAGAATAGTTGGATATGTTAGGTGAAACTGGGAACACATACCTGACTGGGAAGAAGGTGACCATGACCCAAGTAAACAAATTGCGAAATGGATACCGATAAGCAATTCAAATTCACATATACGGTAATATAAAACCTAACCTCACGAGTTGAACGATGGAAGTGTCAGATACCTGGATGCTATTTTGTGAAAGAGACCAGTCTGCAGTTTCAGGGATTGTTATGCAATCGAAAGGCTTCAGATTTGTCCGCTCTTTCACTTGACTCTTGCCACCTAAAACAAATGAGGTTGGACTATCAGCTAGAACCCGCATGAGCTTAATACTGATGCTGTCCATGTTGATGGCACAGAGATTTGCAATTTCGGGATTTTGGTCTGTAAGCTTACCAGGTTGTCAGTCATACACTTTTGAAGTATGAACTACTTTACTTCGTACTTGTGCAGCTATTGAACAGCCAACATTTGTCAAAACTTCGGGTTAAACATCAATCACGTTTTATTGCACCCTTCGTACTCAGACAGACTTTCCAGCCAGCCTCTTTTGATAAGAAGTACTTGACTCGACTTCTGCTCTCATTAGAGCTCGTCAGTAGTGCATATCCTTGCCACGGTCGGGATTTCATGAGGCAACCGTGTTGACCACTGCGCCAGTGACCTCACATTAAGCGCGACCGAATTATCAGAGCTGAATACTCAACCACTTTCGCTTGTAAGCAATGATCAGATTGCTCGATCGTCTCTAGAAGAGACGAGCTCTAATGAGTGAGAAACTCGAGTCTAGTGCTTCTTTTCGTAAGAGGCTGGTTGGAAAGTCTATCTGAATGCGAAGACTGCGATCAAATGTGAGTGACGTTCAACTTGAAATTAACCAAATCTCCGACCACTCGTCAGTAACTTTCCAAAACCCTCATGGTCTACAGATATAAAGTCTGCCTTATCGTCAGTTACTCGTATAGGAGTTATAATGACTGACTGATGAACACAGTAATATCTGAAACTCATACTGGGCGATTCTCTCTAACACTGATTGGCATTTGGTAGTAATCAGAACAAGCGTTCATCAAATGTGTATATATCCCTCGTTGTGGGATAATTATTTTCCCTACATGCGCCTTCGTGTGCTTGAGGCAGATGCACCACTGTTGGGTGTTTTGCTGAATAAGCTAGGGATAAGAGCAATAACTGTCTCTTCCTGTCAATTAAAATGCAAAGCGGTAAATTGAATTTTTTACAGAAGTAAATTTTAAAGACATTTCAATGTTAACGAAAAAATCGGTGTTTGGTTTCACGTCATTACCACTGCGGTCGCTGACTTGATATGTTGATTGGCAAATACAATTTAGCCATAAACGGTGCCACACTGCTCCAGTGTAACTCAGATTTGAGGAACCCGTCAACCAAGAAAATAATGCGTATTTCAGTGGTCCAGTTGAAGTTATCAGTTGTTCTTGCTTCGTGTGGAGATGTATTATCATCTGCAGCAATCACTAATACTCGTTCGCTGTTAAAGTGTTTGTGTAAATGCCACTAACTGACTCACCTTTTTTCCTTTCTAGTTCACCGTCGCTTAACCAGCAGTATCGAAGTAGGTTGATGAAAGCCATGTATGTGTTGAGTAAGTCCGGTTTGAAATTAACTTGCTTGCCAGTGCAAGTTGAATAAAATTTCGTCCTAATCAGCCCCACATGTGCTCAGTGCGTTTCAGACCTAGTGGACTCGTCGACCAAAGAAGGATTCGTATCCCGACGACCTTCTTGAAGGAATGAAACATTAACACCTGATTTGAGATTATTGTGTATTTCATGTCATCAGTGTCCGATCAATTTTGAAAAATTGCAGAAACCGGGAATGAACACATGTACTTTCGAGATCCATGTGAAAATAACAAGTCTTGTCGTCCACAACTGTCGCGTGCCTTTTCTGTTAGACTTCTTTCTTGACTTACCACCCTTAGGGGACCGGTCCTAATTGCGATACCTCTAACAACGTTCGATTTACTTTCTCTCGCCTTAAAATCACCGACATTCTACTGTTCTATAAACTACCCACCCATATCGTGATAGTCTGTCCAACTAGTTCGTACTGTGGTCCGATTAAGCGGATATCAAGTAACTTTTCGATATTATGACGTTCAATGACATTACTTAATCTGGGATCAAGAGTAGCAGAAATATGTTCTAACCATTGGGTGAACACGAAGTTTCGTCGCTGGATACGTGGTCATCATAAAGCGTGACGCAACTAAAGTCTTGACAAGTGAAAATTGAAAACTGGTCGGGAACGAAGCAAGACCAACGTTTTAGTCAGTTCGCCAAAATCAGTACACTCAACGGCTCTGTGGTCTAATGCCGTTTCACTCAGGGTTCGCTGTTTCATATAGGTTTTATCTTCTGCATACCGCTTTCCAAGCAATTTCTCATACACCAGCATATTTCAAACTGACATAGTAACAAAGACTTATAAAGTCATCGAATTCATAATTACTACACGATAGATGAGTAAGAGGTGTAGTGACGTATAGGAGTTTCCATTTATAACGTGCGTACAAAAATTGCTCACTTTAAGTGTAATATAATGATAAATGCTACTAATTCCAATCATTCAAGCTCAAAGAAGCTGAGAGACAGTGCGACGATTAAAAACATGTCAGAAGGGTGATCGCATCTGAAAGCAAACTTAATGGAAGTATTGCAAGTTGTTGATTTTGCTGGCAATTCTTTCGATGTTTTAGACTGTTGCGTGTTGAACACCATTCAGAAACAATCATAGCTTTTACATCCTTTTAAGATTACTTATCAGTCTATTTGTAAAAGGACTGTTCGATTCAAATGTTTTTCTGGTTAGAACCTATCATTTATACCTTTTCTTGAAGGGCTCATGATTTGAATGCCAAATTAATGAAATTAATGTAATCGGTCAGACAGTTCTCACATGTGAATATTTCATCATAATCTTCTATGAACAGTTCTCAAACTATCAAATACCGGTAGACAATTGAATCCAAGCTAGCTAAAGCGGTCAGCTGGCATTATCAGGGCATTCAATTAGTAGTCATCACAAAACAAAAGTTCACTAATGAGGTTTAGCATTGACGGCGTCTTTGTGATAAATGATATTAGCTATCCGGTACAAATCAAGATCAAAGACAATTCAATTTCACCTAGTCATATTCAATGAACTAAAACTCACAGATAGTCACTGTCTTCAAAATCTTCTGAAAAATTAGCTGAAACGCTAACCGGCAGCCAACTTTACCAAAATCGACTTGGATAGAAATAGCTTCTATTGTTGACCAATTGGATTGCAGAAAGGCTGGGCGAATTTCTGATTGGTTGTTCCTTTTGTCGTCGTTTGTGATTAAACGCTGGTATATTCGGCCTGGAATAATGGTCAAAAAGGTCAGATCAAGTGAAAGCCAGGTCTATCGCGGTGGCATCATAGTAATTATCAAATTGAACTAAGTGTGGAAAATAGTTTTTTTTCAAGGCATTTAATTTCCTTCGTGGAAGATTATCAAACCGAAGGTGCGAGTATGCCAACTCCCGGTGGAATAACTGAACGCGGCGGGGTGTTACGCACAAAAACCCATAAAGAGCGGATCGGGAGTAGCGTGGGTGACCAGATGAGCCATCGCTCGACTGGATCGGACGAACGAAAGAGATGTGACAGAAAAAAGGGGGTGAACAACCAGATCTGGGACATGATTTCTCCAAGGTCGACACTGTTGTAGAATACGGTCATAGCCCATAGTGGACAGATCGTGGACATCACGAGCGACCGGATAGGTCATTGCCCAACGAGATCGGACCAACGGACGAGGAATGGCAGGCGGAAAACCCTCCGCCAGAAGGTATCGATCACACGCAAACCGGGCAGAAGTGCACACGACGTGTGAGCGGAAACCCGAGGTGTTATGGATCGGAAATTTGACTCATAAACACGAAGAGGAGCGTAGCACGGGATCCAGCGAGTTGAACAATAAAAATTGCGTTTTATTAAAAGCCTTTTTGCTACAATATCACTGAGTAGAAGACTGCTGGTAGATTTCGTTACCATCGTTCGGTTCCAAAAAAATAGTCAAGATTACATATAAGATGAAAGCAGTAGGACGAAAAGGCAACAAAATAAGCAAGATGCCGACGCAACTGCCGTTACTGGTGTCATGGAGATCTAAGCTACATAAAACGTATCATCTAAACACAAGCTAGGTTAACTGTGGTTGTCTAAAATAAACCTGGGTTGTGCAAATCATTGTTAAGTAATATTATGTTGGGTGTAGAATTTAGATTAATATATTGACACGTGTTCGGTGACTGAAGAAGCCGAAAATATTCATGAATATAGGTTAATGAGTTAGGTTGTGTAATCGCTTTCTGGGCCCACTTTGAGAAAGGTTTCATCTTAGAGATAAAGTCTCTATCGAACCCGCCAGCCTACCTTTCGTCGCAGCTGTGCACGAATCGGCTAGTAATCCTTGAGAAGGCACGAAAAGACTATTGTCCTTGGAATGAATGCAACAGTATTCTGAAGGTGTAGGTCACGGCTACGAGTCTAGCTGCACTACACACTTAGTTAATCGTTGAAAGTAAATAGCTGGTTGTTCAAACTGAGTTCCAATTATTTTCTAGTAGGAACTCAGTGAAGACTTTCTTTTTCTCAGCACAGTGGGTTTTATTTTATTGGTTCCCGTACTTGGTTGTGTCTATCATGAAGTCGTGGTAGATATCCGCCGTCCCTGAAACTGATTACAAACAATCCAGGTGCATTCACTAGAAAGTGTGGTTGGCAAATACATCTTGCGCACAGGAATATCAATCTGACCAATGGCAACTTGCTTCTGTATGGTGTTAAGCTTGTAAGTAGTGAACACTAACTAATCCGGGATGACATCCGAAATGTGAACCACTTAATCGTTGTCAGCTCTGAGACTGATAAAGATATCCCGAACGGCAGATCGTTAGCGATTTCCAATTCACAGTTAGGACGCGAATTTAAGGGATTATTGTTGCTATATTACGAATGTTGCCTAATTTTTGGGAACTATGACGGCGAAGAAAGTCGTTTAGAAAGAAATTGGGAACAGTTCTGTGGTTAAACTGTGTATTTGTCATCAATCGGATGTAAACAGCCCGGTGAATTTCCTGCATTTAAATTACTCATGCTTAGTAAAGGGGCGTTTTGAGCCGATCCATCAAAAATGTCTATCATGTCATTCAAAGAACGTTGGCGATTGGTGAGAGATCGTCTGGTGAACGCACGAATTTGACTTGTCAATCGATTTGTCGAAGTGATGCAAAGGCATTAAGATTACACACCCCGAACTTTCTTATTGCCAGCGCCAGGAATGGTATCAACCATCGATCTAGGTTGAGTTGCATGACGTGATCCCCGTACAATGATCGGCCTAAGTGACATGCGGGAATTGTGTATTTTGAGAAAAATAAACGATTACGACCGCTTCAAAGAGTAAAAATTACTTTCGATAATTATTCTGTGCCGGAGAGGCAACTCTGTGTGATAGGTTGTGCGATATCCCATTGTCAATAAGACCGAGCTCGTTCTCATTGTTTAATGCTGGCAATATCCTCTGAGTTTATCCTCCAGTAAAAGTAACTATATCGTAGGCCCCTGAATGTAACTCGGGAGATTAATGTTGAACTGGTTGTGGATGCAAGTATACCGTACTGCACTCACTGTTGGCTGAAACACGTCTGTACCCGCGGTGCCTGGACGTTTACTGCAGAAATCTGAGCCAACCGACGGTTACCATTATCTAGGCCTGAACTTCAACTCGCACAGCTTAGTTGATTAGGTTGATCAATGCCAAAATGATACTTACCACAACGTAGCCCGGCCAGGAGAGCAGCTTGCCCGTTGAAGAAGGAAGCATACTGTCAGATGTGTCCATCCGCAATAATTCGCGTGTACCAGCAAGCTGAGTTCGTTGTAAGTGCATCGACCAGTCTGAGTGGAACACAAAGTAGTGTGTAGTGCAAACATGATTAACACGGCAGTATACTCTCGTAGTATAGTAAGGGATACACGATACATCTACGCACCATTCTACCATATCCTTGGGCGGTAAATGGTTGCAATATTACAGCCACTTATACACGCAGTGGTACAGCATTTCACTGACGGCGTTCGCTGTTTGCCATTGCGGTTTCCTTTCAGGAAGTGTCACTTGCACCTCTGCCAACATTTTGATTTCACATGTTTTCAGTTGACTGGAGTTTAGCTCCCGGAACAAAGTTTTGAGTTTGTCCTTGGCACTGAAGTGGACAGTCCACCGAGCCGGCTTTTAGTGGAAATTTTCATCGTAAGCAGGCCAGTGTGGGTAAAATATAAAAACCCTTGCTTTACGTTATGAAGTGTTGTGTGGATGATATACTCTTCATCACCTCGAATTTCGGTAACAACAAGCAGTGACCAGATATTGAAAACTTGCCGTTAAATATAATGCACCGCTCTTTCTTGAAGCGCCATTCAGGGGATGGTCAGATGGCTTAGTAGAACACACTCACATGGAGAAGGTAAGTTTGACTAATCTTTTAGCTAGTGTCTAGCCAATTGTTAGTGTGCTTGGGCTAGTACTCTGTTACAGGTACGACTCGAGTTTGCAACCCGAACGCGTTTGAAATTGAATGTACGTTAATAACATATTCACTCTGGTTGTAGTGAACGAACCGATAGATAGAAGACCAACCATATGCCAGCGTAAAACGCTCGCCAGATTTGAATTACAAACAGGACGATGAAATGAAATACTTAAACGACAAGCTGAGCACTGTTTCGGTCGAACCTAATCAGTCTCAACACCAAGTGTTACTAACAAACAGCCCTTCATTACCTGTCAAATAAGTTACTCCTACAGATGCTGCTTACCACTAGGGTAAATAATTAAGCCTTTACAGTTGGAAAATTGAGTATGGGGGCACACATATGTGAAGATATCTCTTCTCAATGAATGCACACAGCAAGGTCGATATACTTATCATTTCATCCGGCTCTTAAGGAAGAACAAACTGAAAGGGACCAAAAATAGCTTCAGACGTATCGCCACTGCCTACATTGATACTACTCAAATGCGACTGGCTGATTTGCGTCAGACATATTGCCTCTTCTATCTGCCGTCAAAACGTTGACAGTGTGCTGTGGTATTCTGTAAGAAACTTATCAACCGTACCAAGAGGGCTTATATCAATCGGTTGAGGAACTCACGCATAGTGAAGAATCAGTTCCATCGGATCTCAGTAAGTACGTGCTGAACTGTCCTTCAGTAGAGTTAAATTCGTTGCAAATAGAAACGTTAGCTTTAGGTCTTGATTGTAAAATACCATCACATAAGGCTGATGGTATTTATGTTGGAGCCCAGTTTGAGAATCTTACTGATCAATCATCTGATCTTCAACCAATTACTGCTGACACTCTAGGTCGGTTAAAGACTAAGTTCACCGATATATCTTGTGAGTTTATCAGGACTCCAATTAATAGTCGGTTTGCTATCACGAGGCAACACCTGCAATCTTTAAGAGAACTTAAGTAAAAAAAACTTAGTTACACTTAAGCCTGATGAGGGTTCTGGGGCTGTCATTCTGGACAAAGATGCGCATGTACAGAAGATGCTGTCACTATCGGATGACCAAACAAAGTTTCGGCGAATAGAGAGAGTGGACAGTGTTACCGAAATAGAGTACCGCGTAGGATGACATCTTCGGTTGCTCTTGTATTTGCGGATTATTGACGAAGCAACGTATAAATCTCTTGAGCAGTGTTGATCGTCAACACCTCAACTTTACGGCCTACCAAAGATACACAAGTCTGATATGCCGCTTAGGCCAATTTCGGCAATGACAAACTCACCTTACCACAAATTTGGCACGCTGGCTATTCGCTATTCTGACCCCATTGTAACAAATGTTTCAGAAATACTCATTAAAGATTCTTGTGAATCGATCAGTGATCAAGATAGAGTCAGTCATTCTAACGAAGTGATGTGCTATGTAGACGTTTAGTCACTGTTTACGAACGTTCCGCTTTATGAAATGATTGACTACATTTGTAAACTCGTTGAAATGAGTCCCATTTCATTGCCGCTTCCTACAGAAATATTGAGGGAAACTTTGCTACTCTGTACTGAGAATTTCATTTTTCGTTTTCTGGATCATTCCTATCGTCAAATAGACGGAGTAACCATGGGAATTCGACTAGGTCCTACATTAGCATACTTTTTCATGCTAAAAATTGAGAAAAACCTAGCTACAGAGATGAAAAACTTGTCCTATTACAGGCGTTACGTTGATAACGTATTAATTTTCAGTCAATCCAAACAGATGATAGATAAATTGGTACAAAGCCTAGATAGTTTCATCCCAGTCTGAAGGTTACTTGTCAACTTGAGGTGAAGGACTGCTTATCATTTCTAGATATCCTTATAAGTCGTCGAGAAGATGGCTGGGTTAGAAGAACCTCTCGTAGAAAGCTCACGTTGTCAGGCCAATACCTAAACTTCAGCAGTTTCACACCAGTCCAATACAAATGAACCCTGTGTAGTCGCTCAGACTCAGAAGTTACCAGTCTCTTCAAACAAGGGGATCAGTCTATCGGTATACCAATCTGTACGTAACTGCGGAGAAAGTTACATAGGCAGAACCGAGAGGTGCTTGAGCTCCAGAATGAGGGAACATGTACCTAAATGGGTGTAGAAGTCCGTGTTACCAGAGAATGGCAATGTTGATGAAATGTGTAAACAACCAGTTTCCTCAGTCACTAGACACGTCCTGACCAACGGTCACGCTATCGACCCGTTTTGTGCATTCAGAATTCTGTTACTTTATTCTAATCCGAGATTCTTACGTTCTGCTGAAGCAGTTGCAATCAGTCGACTCAGAACAGCTCTGTGTGTTCAGAAACAACTGTTCCTGAACTTGACCCTTCTCTAGACTTAATGACTTATACTAACCCGCTTATTGAATATTCATCCCTCTGTATATCAATTCATCCCTCTAGTTGTTTGCTATAAAAAAAAACATTCACGTTATTGTAAAGTTGGTAGTGATGAGTCAGTACGAAATGCTTAAATCTACCAGTTTTTCTGTTCTGATTACTTTGTTCCAACTTTTCAAGGGAACCAAATGTTTCACATTCTTATGTGATTTGAATTTCGCATGCCAGAAGTGTGCGACTGAGGAAGTTCGTCTAAGCTTCAGAGATAACACCTCGCTTATCACGGCTGTGGAGCCAGAAGTTTCCTATGGTAACCCTGAACTCACCATGGTTTTGACAATAATTTTGCTATGTTGTTACCTGCTAGTTTGTTAAACGTTTCATATCACCAATGCCTTATAATTACGGGTCTAAAGGGGATGTAAAATGGTATCTGAAAACACCCGTCGAATATTTTGCCTCTTAACTGTCACATCAGAAAATCGATCTCTCTCTCTAATGCTGTCGCTTTCTGAGCCTTAATTTTCTCAAGATGATGAGCCGTAAGAACATGTAAGTCCTGACAATCACAATGGATACCTTGCGTCCAACTGACAGGTCACATTAATACTTAGATACTGCTGTCCTCCCAACTCAGGGTAGACAACTCCCCGAAAGAGGTTATTTTCATCTTGTCTTGTGAAGTATTGGCAGCAGTTTGATTTCAGTAACAGTACCATCCAGGTTAACCAACAGAACATGGTTCACGCCCTGATCTGATTGGAATCAGACCCCAGAAGGTCACGGTGCATAACTCTACGTATTATCCCTTGAAGTCTGGACTTCCGTCTGCGCCAGTCAGATGGTCTAGCTATTCGACAGACAGGTCGGTCGGTCTCCTGGCGCTGGCCCCAACACTCCACTAGCCGTACACATATTTTAATTTATCACTACTGAAACCAGGGATCGGTGGAAGAGTGTATGTATCACATGATCCCATTCTTAGAAAATTAACTGTTTCTTATAAACTGATGGTGCTTTGACCTCATTTTATTTGTCAGATGTAATTCATAACTCTAACATGACAAACCACCCCTAACTTTGACTAGGGACATGGTATAAATTCGGGTATTTTCATGAGACACACTGCGTAGGGAAATACGTTTGTTGTTTGTAGTTCACGTACCGTCGACATGATATCTCCATTTTTCCCAAAAGGACCACTTTCGTTTAATCAGTACAGTATATGACAGCTGGAGTGTTGCGAATCACACTTAGAGAGAGACGATGTGAGACTGCGCTGATTGCCCAAGAGTTCGATAATTTGGAAATCTCCTTTGCAGTGCACAGTCCAGTAATAATACTCAAATGTGACTAAGATCAAACCTTCAGTGAATTGCACAAACAGAACTGGAGGGCACAAACATCACTGTCAGCAGTAGACTCGGGAGTCTTAGTGGGGCCAAGTTTTGTAAGAACAAGGTTTACGAACAAAATGACTGGGTAGGAAATTGCAAGTTAAATGTGTGCCTTCGTATGAGGACCTGAAGACCAAAGCAAACAGATGGTAAAGGACATGAAGCTGGATACAACGGAGAATTCGTGCCGGACTAACATGGCACACAGGAACGGGAGAATAAAATGTCAAGAAACGGGAAAATGTATAAACAGTAAGACGGAATATTATGCTTCTGACTGAGGACTGTATACTATGATTCAATGTAGCCCCTGAATATTTGACAACAGAAGCAAAATATGCGACCCTAAATTCCATAAAAGTTTTCCTTAACGAAAGCTCGTTAATGTCAAACATTCTTGAGCCGTAAAGTTGAACATACTTCGGCTAGTTGAAAGCTTACTTTATAACAATTCACTAAGCCTGTATTATTGACACTATTGAAACTTCCGACTGTTTCATGCTGAATACATCCTCGTCATTATTCGGGAAGTATGATAGTTTGGAGAAGCACGTACTCATGCTAAGTAGGCAGAACAGAAGAGACTGATAGAATGTGACCTTGAATTCTGTGCAAGGCAGAAGCAACGCTGTGCCGTTATAACGAGCGAAATGTGTACGATTTTGAAAAGGCCTGACCAAACTATGGAAGTATAATTTCCTAAACTCACTCGGCACCCTCACTGTAGCTCAGAGAACAGGTGTAAACTATCCACTAATTCTTATCGTGTGAGAACGGGAAATAAAGAATTAACATAATGAGGATAAACTTTCACACTGTAGTACTCATGAATAGTCAGGTTGGGGCACGTATTTAGTTGTTGTGATAACAGCTAAAAAATATGAGAAAGGAAATTTGAGTGCACTCCGGCAAGAAGTGGTGTTGTCTACACATGAACGTGGCACTGCCAACTGTGACCTCCCGGACTTACTGTTGTGTATGGATCAGTGTTTGCATCCGAGATGGTGTTGAAGCATATGCTTCTTGTATCGACTATTGAATAAAAATGTATTGAACCACCTGTGTTTTGTTTTGTAACAATGCATATTTGGAGTACATCTTGGACGACGGTCAATAAACTGAGGTGAACTGGATTCATCGTGAATGGAACAAAACATTCCGGTTTGTTTCATTATTTCCCCTTTACCTTAAGTCACAACGCTTCTTCTAAATGTTATGTAGTCCACTGAAGAAAAAATCTCCTAGAACCACAGAAAGAGCGATTGTTAAAGCTGGAGATAGGCTTGAAACTAGCAAGATGAAATAGCGCAGCAATCGTTTTGGAACAAACTCAGGTTGTTTAGTCGCTAACTTCAGGACAGACAGCTAAAACAGTTTTTCTTGAGTAATATCTACATACTTTTCTGGCCAGATGAGATCGGATGTAAAGTCTTCCGATGTATCTAATCAACGGTGGCTTCGTTTGTCGAATCATGTCACAAGATGCTCATTGGAAAGTGTGGACTACGGTTTCCAGACGTACCCTCATATAAGTGTGTGTGGGTAAAATATGAGAGAATTCATAGCGAAGTCCTAGCATCCTGACTTGTGGACTCATGCAACGGCGTTGCGGCGAAAGTCTTCAGCGCCAAAATATAAGGAGAACCAAATCACACTCTTACAGCTAACTTTACTAAACTATGACTTATTCTCCATGTTGCTCCTTCTAACCCTATTGTAATCCTGAATAAAACCGTGGTTAGTATGTTAACTTGCAATCAGAAAGTTCTTGACTTCGAATCATTCATATTTGATGACTGTTCAACCCCGGGTGCCGTGACATTAACCCAGTGGGTGTGTAACTCCACTTTATGGGGCAGTAAATATTGGATAGTTTAACACCGTTTAGTCCGTCTTTCCTCCCTGTCTTATTGCAGCAGGTATGTAAATACCATGACCTCCTCTTCCGACGTAACTTCCTCACTTATTCTGAACACAAGGGTGAGGCTGGTACCGATACTCAACAAAATTCACATCAACAGTTTGGCGTTACAGAGATCAACGGAAGAAGAGCTACAGCGATCTACACAAACTGTTACCCTCAAAACTGCGAGAGTTCCCCAGTGAACTGATCGTACAGGTAAAGCAAAACCAAGGCCTGGAGCCATAATCAGGGAACATACACCAACGGAGCCAAGAGGCCTTAGTACCTAAGCTGGTTGGTGGGGTTAATCGAGGACGTGGAGTTGTGGCTTTTATTGTAGGACCGATTTCGATTAGTACAAGCATTGTATCGTAACGGTAAATGCGAACTACTTATAACTTTTGGAGCATTACAGAGTTTTATTGATCGGCCTACAGCAACCGAGGTTGCACGCTGGAAAAGAAACGCTGTCAGTGGACGCCTGCAATGATTACTACCCACGCTCTACATCGACCCGTTCGTTCTACATCTGGAGTTAAGAGCCGCCGTTTTTGTTTTGAAGCTAATCACTGGTTTACAAATAGGAATACAGCGTGAAATGTATTTACATTGCAATTTGTGCCTGTCCTCAGACCGATACTCCACGACGGTTTTTGCCTGTTTGGATTCATCAGTTAATTAGGACGACACAACAAAACATTTAGTCCAGCTACTCTGGACTCAGTCCAGTCTGCATATAGCAGACCAGCAGTGTCCAGAAAGATAAGCAAAACAGAATAATGGCATGTAAACCATGTGACTTCACCAGGTAGATTAACACTGCCCAGTCTAAACAAGCGGTAACCTGGTCAGAATAATAAATCAGTCATCCCAATGAAAGGTCATTCACTGAAAAGTGGACATTTATGGAATAAACTGTGATGTACATCCATATAGAAATAAGGTCAATTTTGTATCCAAATTTTCTACAGCAGGTAAATCACTCATTGTGAAAACCGTAAGGATATTAACTTTTCAGGACTTTCTTCAATTCTAACATGGTTTAAGATTATTCCTGAGATGCCCTAGGTTCTCCAGTTTTAAGTTGACCATGTGTGACCAGTTTTTGTCTTCGCTCTTATAATTCTTGCTGCGGAAGGTTTGTTTAAACTCATCCTATCCCTTTAGACCAGGCATGTGTGTTGTGGTAACCCAAGCTTCCGGGAGAGCTTTTTGCAGACCACAACAAGCTATAATCTCGAGACCACTAATATAAACGGCACAATTACAACCAGTCGCGAATGACCTTATTGGTTTGATGCTAGCGATCTTACAACTGTCAACCAGGAGAGCCCACCACAGTTCGGACTTGCGAATCACAGTATGAATGATACAACGCCACTGCTCATAGTCTACCTAACTGCCATAATTTTGATATCCATTAGGTACGTGTAGATCAGATAAAATTATACCTGTATTTGTAGCTTCCTACATGTCGTTTCCACTGCGCATAGACTGGCAGTAGGCTGGGGCTAGTTCATAACCTGCTGCTAGTCCCATGAGTTCAACTGTTACACAAGCTTTCAGAGCAAAAATGCATTGAGTTCGCTTTGTGGTGTTCAGTTACCACTATGGAGCATCGGCGCGACCTCGGAGACTGAGGCCAACATGTACTTTTAATTTAGAAGCCTGTCTATAGGCGATGGCAAAAGATGAACGAGTGTAGTGTGGATGAGCAATCACACTAGACTACTCACACCACTAATATTCAGTAGTGAATCAGGAACATGGATTTCGATATTGAAGTAGCCGCGAGAAAAATACGAGAGTAAACATTGGAGTGTAGCGTGGCATGAACCGGTACATACTGGTACATACGGGAACTGAGCATTGGCGTCTGTGGCCAACGTGACGTTCTGAGACCATTGTCGTACGCGGATGATTGTTTTTGTTTGTGGTCATGTTGGATCGCATAGCCCATGTATTGGTTTTCTGAACAGACGACCCTTGCGCCATCCGTCTTCTTGGCAAACAACACCAGTGGAGGCTGGAGCTGTCTAAGTAGACAGGCTTTCTGCATAACGTTGCAGGCTAAATTCAGAGTAGGTGATAAAGGCAGGGTGTATCATCGGTTACTGCTACGTATACAGGATGCGATCAACTAGAAATCATTAGCTACTGGCCAGAAGTGGTAGTTGCTAACTACGGATGATGGCCGTAAATGGATTATTTATCATGAAGAAACTTGCAGTCTCTCAAGGGTCTGACGGCTCACCTTGTATCGTTTTTATACCTGGTCAGTTTGATAAGTGATGTTATTGTAAGAATGACATTCGTTCGAAATCAGGCGGCCAACATGGATTCGAGCAAAGAAGTCTGTTCTAGATTAACTTTTACCTAACAGTTACAACCAAATCAACACGTACGCCCAACAGCAAACGGCCTGCGTCAGTAGTCGCCGAACACAGAACTGGTACCGTGCATCCTGCTCAGTCAAATGAGTTAGCCATTGTCTTTGAATGTAATCCGAAACACTGGTGTACGTAGAGCAACGAGTTCAAAATTCTCGCTCCACTTTTAGTACCAAAATATGTTGATTCAAGAAAAGACTGCTTCAGTGGTGAAGGATATTCGCTTTTAAGATACTGATAGTTTGTGTAGTGCATTCACCCATTGTCTTTGCTGATGCCCCACTTTTTAAGAAGTAGAGGAACTATTGATACTAACCTTCAGAAAGTCATGCGGTTCTGTGTACTATGATTAATGCATACTTATTGGGTTCATACTCACGCGGAAGCAATGGAGTGTCAGGATTCGAGGTCAGCGAAAATGTTGTTATTTAACTGGACAGGCAGCAGACTGATCGATGACCTACTGATGCACGGTTGACTGAAGACCTGCTGGATATTGCGCCGATGCCTTCGGATTTATGACTCACCCGTACACAAACTATCGATAGATGTCCTACAGGCAGGGTTCATCATGTCGGAAATTGTTGTGGAATTGGGCACAAGCAGTGGCATGAAATCTTGCAAAAGTTACTGTGCGGGCCAAATGATTTAGACACTGTGGGGTTGAGAAAAGATTCGTATATCACACTGTTCTGAAGAAGTCCACACAACAGAACCAGGATTTAATAGAAACACTGGTACTCTGACTCACCTGGCACAAAGATAATCGTCAGTATCGGAGTATGAATGATGGAAGAGAAGCATTTGAATGAGTCGGAAAAATCCAAGCTTACGTGTCACTGTGATCGGAGTAGTCCAGAAGTTTCATCATGATCTTTGTTACAACAAATCGTTAACATCTAGAAGTAATCGCACCCAGTTTGCCCACATCCTCGCTTGTGAATGGTAAGTTGTCAAACCGAAAGACATCATCCGTTTCACAGACGAATGACGGCCAGTCGGAACGCAAGGCAGTGTGTCTAAAGGATGGTTTACAACATCGCACATTAAGTCTCTTTTCATTCCCTTTAATAGGAGGAACCACCTTCATGCTATCGGGATTCCTGTTCTTGTGTCCCACAATACTAAATGTAGGCATTTTGTTCCACTCATCAACCAGTGTATCATCCCTACCCTGATCTAACTCATCACTATTCTACTGCTTATTATCATCAAAGACAGAATACATGAACGGTCCGCTCTTATCCTTAACAGAGATGGAAGAAGAGGCAAACCCTACTGAAGGATAAAATAGAGGGAACTTAACTATCATGACAAACAGTGTCCGTACGCGAACAATCAACATCGAGGTCTCCAAATGTACGTTCTTCCGACGGACGTTGAGTGACGCACGCATAACCAACGACGCCAAATATCAGAACCAAATCAAGTCGCTGGAAAAGTGGTACTATCGTCGTAAATAATATAATCAATTTCAAGAACAAACCTCGACTCGTTTGCGTTCGTGGGTTAAGACAATGTTTGACCGTAATAGGCCGTCAAGGGTCCAAAGGGCACGTCAAGTACAAGCACAAACGACCAACAGACAATGACGAACCGACCGAATGCGATCAGATCGGTCTGATGTGTGTCTAAATACCCGGGCTTCGGGCAGACCGATGGGCTGGTGACAGTTCAATGGCGGACCGTATTCACAGGGGTTAGGGAGGGTGAGACTGACAGATAACAATATGTGTGGGGCGGGTGACTGGGATTCAATGACTGAGGGAGGTGGGCTGGAGGAATTAGTACTTTTAGACATGTGTTGTGGGAATAACGAAAACAAGCGTGTACTTGGACGGGGTCACGAGGAAGGGCGCGGTAGGGTCAGTCGAGGGGAATCTTGACCTCCAAAAATGTCCTACACCATACGTTGAAAACAGTCAACCTATGAGTGAAAGTAAAGCGTTATCACCAGGGTATTTTCCTTGAGGCTTTCACTACCTTGTGTGATTTACCTCAGTCAGTTTACAAACAGTTCAGCTAATCAGCATTAAAATTCACTCTACAAGTGAATCAACCGGTTGTGACGGTGTTGGTTGAGTGTGGAAGATAGGTAAATTCTTAAAAATTGCCTTCTTTCTCCACTGCATTTCATCTTCTAATCTATTAGCCAACCTTGTTCGGCCTGTAAATGAACAACCATCCCCATGGCCAGAACGAGGTCGACGAAGATATTGAAAGTACTTGATCAACTGGTGGACGCTGGGTTCAACTTCTTGTACCAGTATATCCAGCCAGATTATAAGTTGGTAAGCGTGGTGAGCAAGGTAACGTATAACTCACTTGGTTTCAAACAGACTACTTACTGTGCTGTGTTCTTTTGTGCGCATGTAATCTCATTTCAGCATTTGATCACTCAAGTCGCTTGTCATAAACAATTCAACTTTTTAATGGGCAACCTAGTTAACCGTATTTTCAAATATTAAGAACTCAATCACTTTACTGGCAATCTTATCTTTTGGGACATGTACGGTCAAAGTTGATGAAAGCAGATCACTTTTTAATTTCCAGGTTCGCGTCCCACAATTCAACCGGACCAGTCTGTTAAGACAATATAGAGAAGTAGTTCCGCCTCGCTTACGAAGTTTAAATAGTTGGTACTGTTGTGAATATACCGATATGATCTAGCCATATTGACCGAACAACAGAAACTCTTTTGATGCTAGTTGAGTCGTTGTCCTTAAAAAATGCGACGGTTGGATCGGACTGAGAAACATTGACTTCAGGCACAAAAGCGCAGTGGTGGTGTGCATATTTGTAAGAACAGCAGGAATTACCATACAGGAACGTGAGTCGGTGTTGCCCGAGCTAATGAATGATTTAGTCGAGTGTAGAGCGCTAGTTGGTTACAAATGCATGGTCTAGGCGGGACCGGGATGCAACTCATATTCGTGAATGAAACCTGCAATACTGAAAAGCCCTAGCACTCGAGGAGCTTGAGTCTAGTTGTTCTTTGGTAAAGGGTAGATCGGGACAGTACAACTATTTGGGAAAGCTATAACTCAGTGTTCGTGATGTAACAGCTATACTAAGGGATGTAACTCTGACAGTCTGCCAACGCACTGTATCTAGTATCAATGAGGTGGTAAAGTAAGGTTGCAGTAAATCGACCGATTCGAAACAGAAACAACAGAACAGAAGTCAAGCTGAAAGAAACTATCAGCATGCAATCTGAAACGACATACGTGTGGTGTGCGTGACAAGCTTAACTGGTTCTCTGACTGAAGAAAGGTGTTCACCAAAAATACACTATGCACACACTTCCCGCTACGTCTGTTCAAATTGTCTAATGTATCAAGGGTCCTGATTCAAAACTGCATTGATTAGAACCAATTATTCTACGACTGCGCCTAGGGATTAAGTATGACAAACAATGAACAGAACTTTACATACCTGGACGAATACATAAGTATACGTGAGAAACATGCTTGCAACAAATGGCACTTCAACGGGCTAGTATTTGTGTGTTATTGTTCTCCCGGTTCTTATACGCCATGTTGTGGTAACCCATACTCGAGATACATACGACCACTTAACTCCTTTAACGGGATCGTGCCAGCGGTGGTGACATAAGATTGGCTAAAATGTGTTCACAAAAATGGGAATGACTCCGTTGTTCGTTGAAATTCCATCTTGGACAGTGCATTCCCCGAATCATTTGGTAGATTCCATATGAGACAGTGGGACTGGTGGGTAACAGAGTCCAAATGTGAAATTTCCGAGTTCCTGGTGTGGTTTCGTAGCTCATCTGGTAAAGCGCTTGTCGTGTTGAAGCATGCTGTTTCTGTAGCTGGTTCGAATCCAGCCGTAGCACTGCTTTTTCACAGTTGGGTCTCATCTAGGTATAGCTGTGGGAACAATGGAGAATAGGCCAACGTGTGTGTGATGACACAAATATCCAGATGTGTGCGATTTACGTGGAGGAATACTGAAGAGGAGGGATTGCGTTAGCTCAGTTTGAAGTTACATCCTCATATCCGTCGCCTTTAGCCTGTTGATGAGGCTCTCTCTCACCAAGGCGCGGCGTTGTTAGTTTTGGTGTTATGAGTCTGCGAGCTCAGTTACATTCGCGTATGGACGTCATTTGCTCGCAGGTTAACAGGTGGTAGGACCCCTCAATGGATGAGCGCGTACGTGTCTGCAAGCTAGGGGTAAGCTTGCGCGGTATGCGAGGGAACCATCGGTGCCATAGATCGTCGGGACGTGAATATATGACGTTGCGATGTCTGACGCTGCGAATGCGCTAACCGTTTGGGATTAGTAGGTCACCAGCCTACTCATAGTACACCGTCGACGAACAAACGACGAGTACGTTGGGCTTAGGCTCAGGTCAGGTAGGTCATATCAGAATATCCACTCTACTTCAGTTAATGACTGCATCGGCCAAGAACATGGTTGTATGACAACTAATCCGCTCCTCTTTTCAGAAACTTGGGTGTCTGCAACACATTACCCATTCTTTTCTTCAGCTTCCTTGCTGTACTGTATGATGGATGGTCTGTCTGACTTTTCGTGGTCCAATCTGAAGTGTGGTTTTTATTCTTATCTTCTCCAAAACGCAATAAATTGTACCCCCATACTGAAGTGCTTCTCGTATTACACTTCACAAATCATTCTTCTCAGGTTAGATCTCGTCATTGCAGTCTCTCTGTTTGCTTTCCGAGAGATGAGCATTTCCTTCCCTGCTAGCCAATCAATTGGCTTACCAGCATTGGCCCAACTCACGCACCTCCTGATCTTATTCCTTCGGGTTTGTGATGGATATGTTGTGTGTGTGGTGTGGGTGGGACCGCAAGTGGTGCGATCCAAGCCAATTGTAGTGATGGTTAAGCACGACATTACGCTTGTAACCTTGATCTCATCTATGTCTGATTGGATTGTGTTACAACGCTGAACGTCAGAGTGGATGCAATTGAACCGGAATGATCCCCACGAAGATGTTATATCACAGAGAGACCGAGCGAACACAATTGAGCTGGAACGATTCCTACGACGCAGTGATATGTTACGCACTGTTTCACCCCAAAGAGCCGATCCCCAAGCAGAATACGAAGGAAAAACGCTGGTCTCCCGAATGAGAGCGTTTACTGTCTCAGTCCGAAGTCAAATTACAAAATGCAGCTATTGCGAACTTATAGCTCGTCAAGCGACCGGGTTACTAACAGGCAAATTAACGTCCGTTATGTAAATCGGCGCCAGAAATAAAAAGATGGTGCATTAGAGTAATTCGAATTTACAAAAGTGGTAACTGTTCATTACCGCTTAAGTGGACAGTTTTTGGGGGTATGTAACATCCCCAACAGATTGCGGCATGCAACCTTTCTTTCAAGTGGGCTTTCACCGTTTCCAGAGTCACGTGGAATTCATGAGATGTCAGTTGCGCGAATAGTTATTTCTGGCAATTCTCATCACATAGGGTAAGTGCGATTTATGTATGAAAAATTAGAGCAAGTCAAATGCGGCGTCAATATCATAGACATGGGGCGGATCACAGTCTACTGGACAGGGGTGGGGATGCTGATGAATGTGTGAAACCGTCACTCTGTGACCGTGAGACATGCAATCGTCGATCTCAAGTGTTTTTCGCTTGCTTGAGTTTCAGGTGGCTGTGGAATAGCTGGCCAAAGGTGATGTAAATGATTATAAGAAACAGTTTTTGGGAGCACAGACAGGGATTGTAGAGTCTCGTGTTAATAGCGGTCGCAACCTAACAGCTCTCGAATGGGCCTGAGGAACCTACTAGATAAGCCGGAAGGATTCATCTGGCTCAATTTGATGGCCAATGTCAATTAAGTGAGAACCGATTGCACCGGAAATAGGCTTTATCGAACCGTTGCGAAGTCATTTCGAAAGGTGTTCACAAATCCATTCCCATAGCCGCCTTGTGGTTCACTCAACGTTACTTACTTGACAATAAGAGGTGAGATGGTTAACACAAAAGGACGAGGAAAACCTAGGTAAGCTTTCTTTGAGGTGTGGTTTACTACTTAACATGCAAAGCACAAAGGATATGCAGGCCAGATGCCTCATCTGATGAACTCAAGCACGTTCGAGATGTTGGAAGTCTAAATGAAGATTCCCAGTGGTTCCTGGATAGAAACGTGCAACTCAAAGTGAAGCATGAAATTGTTCAGACGGTGGATAATAAACCTATTTCTATCACTCAGTCACACAAGGGTGAGATCATCCGTGAAATCATCACCGCCGAGTTTGTAATGCAATTGGGAAAGCCTATCCAACGGTACGCGTCATTTTATCGTTCAATACCGACCCGGTACTGGTGCCACACCTCAAAGATAGCTTACGTAGGTTTTCCTCGTCCTTTTGTGTTAACCATCTCACCTCTTATTGTCAAGTAAGTTACGCTGAGTGAACCAAAAGGCGGCTGTCGGAAAGGATTTGTGAACACCCTTCGAAATGGCTCCACAACAGTTCGTCAAAACATACAATCGTGCCTACTTGCCTGTTGCTTTCAGTTCTTACTGTACCGCTACTCCACTTGCTGCAATACAGTAGAGCTGCGTAACTGTGTCTGCCTTTTAAATTCACGACACAATAATTACATAGTCTTCTCGTTACAAAACAATACACGAACTACTCGACTGATCGTCTCTTAAATTCGCGACACAGTGACAACTGATGGATTTGTGTGCGTGCAGCCACCGCATATGACTGTTAATAATAACTTAGTATCCGTGTTTTTAAACGAAAACAAAGTGTATTATTCTGTGCTACGGTACTCTTGGTTGTTACCAAGCTTTCTGTGCTTCCCGTACTGCTGTGGCCCGATGATTCAAATATCGATCATGTTTACTCAGGGCTTAAAGTAATCAGACAGAAGAGGTACTCAGATTTAGAATCAGTCGGAATAAATTATGGGAGAATTGTTTAAGAGATACCGGTTCGAATTCCGTTCAGCCTATCTCAGCCTGATGGGTCCAAACATGAGCGGACCGAATCATAATGAAGTCCAGGTTCAAGCAGATGCGTATCATGATACGTCTATTTCATAGAACTATCACTGCATGCCAGTAGTCTGTCAGCTGTGCCGTTACGTCATACGAAGTTAGACTTGTCGTTCTAGTTTCTATCAGACGTAAACTTTTGAATCCACTAACTGGGATATCTGTTCACACAGGAATAGGAAGAACCGAAACCCGAACGGGTGCAAATTTCCATTTTCAGCACACATTCTTCGCCGAGTTTGTATCCGTCCAGTCAATGTCCGTTGGTCACGTGCTCGACTACCCTGACAATTAGCGTCCAGCTGCCAGTACTGACATTCAATGTAAACAGATTGTCAAGCGTGGTGTCAGTTATACCCTTTTATTTTGATTCACTGATAACGAGGCGGATGCGGAACCAAAGGAACTGCAGTCTAAACAGATATACCAACGTAGAAGAATGGTTTGTTTGTATGAATGACCCGTTTCTGAGTGATGTAAGGAACCTGAGTCATTCGGATATTCTCCCACTCAATACTGGTCGGCATTGGAAATATAATTCTGAAATCGTATAAGGTCTCAAGTAGTATTAGTCGATTACATTCACCTCATTCTATAAGTTACGCTTGTTTGAAGGTCACGTGAAACGCATTAAAACTTACGAACCAGGGCGATGGGACCCTTGCAGCTCGTCATGCATCGGTCACGTGACACATGACAGTGTTGGCAACAGCACACATATGCGGTGTTCCCGTTTCTCAAACGTGTGTGGTCATGGTGCGATAAAATGTCAAACGCAATACCCCCAGTTAGGTTCGCTGTGTCGTTCCTCTATTGTTTGTTCTATCTGTGCTTGAGTTACCGAACACTATCAACAATGCTACTCTGCATTTAGGACAAAAGATACGCCGTTTTGTACAGAACACCCACGGGTTTGGATGCACTTCAAAATGATTTCCATTCGGTTGTTCAACTGCTCCTGATTAGCAGTTTATCATGAAGTGGGGGTAAGTTGAAAATCGAGCATATACTCTAACAAAACTGTGCACGTTACAAAATGCGTGATCACAAGTGACAGACAGTTCATGTCGGTTTCTAAGTGGTGTATTCGTGACACAAATGACGCTGTAATTTTTCAGAAGGTAGTGTTAGTGATTTAGCCTCCGAAGAGTCACCACGATGTACAACTCCACTGTATGTACTGATGCAGAAAGGAACATACAAGTTTGTAGCCGGAATATAAAAATTACACGATTCCCTTTGAAGATATCAGAAAACGGAATACTAGCAGTCAATGTCTTACATCGAAACTGAAATGTTAATATCTAGATAGAAATGCAATCCTGACGTACAAAATTTACGGTTCACTTGATAAACCGCCAAAAGATCTGATTCGATTAACCAAAGTTAAACGATTAAGAGGCGGTTCTCTTAAACGTGAAGTTCAACTAAGCAGACTACTATGCCCGTAAAACTTCACCCCTAGGAAGGCACTGCCTAACACTGTGGTCACTACCGTGATTGATAGCCATATACATAAAGGTCAGCCGACGATGGAGTTAACATGGTCACCTCTATTGCGTGTCCACGGGTAACCAGATGCTTAGGACTGTCAGTGTGTATGTTCTCCTTTTGTAGATGTCTGCTTGTATGTGTGTAAGTTTGTTTTGTCTATCCGTACGTCACTCGTTTATACCAGTACAATCTGACACAACCACATTTCTACCTCTCTGACTTCATTTTATTGGAACCGATTTTTTTACATCGCTGGACCGCGTAACAAATTTTGTTCTCCGCTGTATGTAGACAGCTGAACGAAAAAACTGATCTTTCATTTTCCTGTACACACTTTTGAACGCAACAGCTCATGACCTCCACAATAAGGATCAAAGATTTTATTCACACTCTGCGCCGAAGGCTGTTCAGAAATTTCAATCTTCTACTTAGTAAGTGGAGAGCGGTTTTTACTACGTCAGTAAATAAGAGGATACATGATTGTTGCTGACTTCATTGAAGACAGTCATTCACTTACATATTAAATATGACTGTATTTGACCTCTAATTCATTCGGGAAAACGGCAAGTAATTTTCAGAATGCCTCACAATTTTTTAAAATGCCCAAGTTTACTCTCAGTTTCATGTAACTAGCACGCAACATCAGGAAACTGCTCTGAATTCTAGAAGTGGTGTTGTCAGAAATGGAAATTTGCCAGCCGCCTCTGACTATTCCAACGCAGTTGTGGAATTGCAGCCGTACTGTCCTACTCGCAGGACGAACTTCCATGATTCCGATTGTGATTCAGCCTACCGTTCAGACTCATGTATTGGTCTCTCCACATTTGTGTATCCCGGAACAGAATCCGGAGTCCAGACCTTTTCAAGGGAAATTCAGCTGAAAGCTCTTTAGTCTTCTGGCCTGGTCAGGGTAACGAACGGTTTGAACACAGGGCTATGGTCACAGTCATGCTAGCTGACACAAGAATGTTCACGCAGTTCAGGTTAAAACTCCCGGCCGCATCGCCCAATGGTTTGGCCATCACGGTTCACGATCGTTAGCATCTGGCTGTTAACAGTCGTCTCAGTATTTGAAAGGCGACGTTGAGCTGAAAACCACTGCAGACCAACACGCAATTTTGCTTCGTCCACGATCGCAAAGCATGATAATTTTAGCATTTGGGCGGATGAAATTTCGTTGGTTGGAGGGGGACTGCAATGCATTGCACACGTGATGGCGGCAGTAGAGGAGATAGTAAACAAGAGGAAATATGCTGAATATCAAACAAATAATGTTGTCTTAGAAGTGCTGACGGTCACGACAGCATTAATCAAAGTAAGTCTAGATTAATTAAAGAGTGGAAAGGTAGACGTGAATCGAACACAGCAACTTAAAGTTAACCAAACACTGCTGGCCTTAGTGTCCTGTCGGCTACGTCAACCGCAGTGTCGGACTGGTGTCACGAATGCGTGTGTTGCGCTTTTGTTTAATGACACACGACATATTCAGTGTTCCAGATTGTACATACCTCTCACTGAAAGAATGTTGTTTACACTCAGGGTAGTTCGTTTGATGTTTAAGTTCCCGTGAGTGACCTCGAAGACAGGGTTTTGTATCGAGTTTGAGAATATGCTACTGGTGTGTAGTATGGCAGATTCGGTAAGCTCAAGGGGGACCCAACTGCGGAAAATTTGGACTTCGCTTGAATTCGAACCGGCGATGTAAACAGCGTGATTATACCTCATCAGCTAAACAACGACGTCACGCCGGAATCTCATAAATTTAACTCCTGGACTCAGTTATTTCAGCCAGTCTACTTTCCCTGTTTCAGGCAAACTAATTATTTCGCTGGTTTGAATCTAACCAAAGTCCACTGAGAATATGTCTCAGAGGATGGGACAGATGATGCAACATTTAGTAGATCAAAACGGGTTCACCCATAGCATCCCTGTAATATATAAACTGGCTCAAATAAGGCAAACTTTATTGGTAAGAAAATCAACGAAGCCACAAAGCACACAATGGTACCTCAATCACTCTCAATCGTCTTTCATAAAAGATGCCGGATAAATGGATAACTTTAACTAAGGTGGAGGACTTGGCATGAATTGGACAACAGAACTGTGTAGTTGACTGTATTTGGAAAAATCCAGAAAAATAAAATCTGCTGGTTCAATCAAACATTTGTTGAGAAAGTACATTCAGCTCGACGATCTTTAATAAAGTGACTGATATGCACTCAGAGGAGTATGAATATGAGAAACTTTATATGAACTAAACGGAAAACGAGTAAAAATTGCACTGATATTCAAACCGAACCCCCGCAAAAACATGTTGTCCAACAAGCGGACAAATTCACGCACTACACTTGTCGAAATACATCATATCAAAAGTGCTACTGTTGGTTTATTTCAAGTTAAACGTCATTCACATTTGATCGTAGTTCTCGCATTCAGATAGACCTTCTAGCAAGGTTCTTTCGAAAGGAGGCAGTGGACTCGAGTCTCGCTGTTGTTACAGCTTTTCATTTGTGCAAATGCTTGTCACGACCGGGACTAGAAATCTGGTCACGTTTTCATGATGCAATCATGTACACTGTTGTACCACTGACCTCACATTAGATGCGACCGAATCGTGATGTGTGAACGCCCAACCACTTCTGCTTGTGAGTAATGATCAGGTTGTCCAATCGTTTCGAAAAAAGACTCAGCAGCCCCCCTGTTGATCACAATAGATGACCCCAGGATTAACAATTTCCAGACAAGCCGATATCTCCAATCTAGCTCGATGATCTCGATCTGATGAGTAGTCGGGGATTCGGTTAAATTCAGGCTGAACATCACCCATATTTGACAACGGCTTTCGCATTTGGTAAAACATTCGGTAAAACCACTGGATTCCAGTTCCATTCTTGTTAGAACCCGCCAATGGTGCACACCCTTATAACGACAGGGATGAGAATCCTGGTCGTGAGTTCAGATGTGACATTTTTGTCATGCCTGAGGTGAGGTGAGTGGTACAGTGATCAACACGGCTACATCACGAAAGCCTTGTTAGCGTACAAATCCCGGTCATGACACTAATGAACATTACTGATGAGCTTTAACAACAGCGAACTAGGTGTCTACTGCTCTTTTTCGAAACAGGCTGGCTGCGAAGTTTAGCTGAAGGCAAAAGTCGTGAGATGTTCATTTCAAACCCACTTTCGTTATAAGAATATCGCCTAACCAAGTAGTGAATGACGAGGGTCTTGATATTAGATGTCCGAAAACATTTTTTGACCCTACCTTGTTAGTTCAAAGACATCTGCTTTTTGGTGACATAGGCAAGATATGGGAAGGGTATATTTCTGAATACTCCAGTTTTCAAAACGCATTTCATAAAATCCAGTGACGCTGGGTTGAATAACCTATAGCACAGTTATTGCAGAAAGCCAACTAGCGACCTGGAATATTTCACCTCAGTAATGACACATAACTTACACTCTACATGAAACTTGTCAGGCGGACTTTATCGAACAGAATCACGGGTCAAGTTCGAGGACCCAGTTGGTTGACCTGTTCACCCCAAGTAGGAAAACGGAGCTTTGGAAGTTCCATCGTTTTACCAAACCATTTCTGACTGCATAACAGGAAGTGTGTGAGCAAATAGCGTTTGTCTGTAATTCTCGGTTTAGCCATAACGGGTAACGCTCTCAAATATGTGCAAATAGGAGCCTTAGACTGTGTCTTAAGCAGTTCGTTCCATTGCGATGGCCATGAAGGGCGCTTGTAGTTGGTTTGAGTTCAAGTAAGTCAACCTTGAGCACCAATACGGAATTACGTTCTTCAAATAGAGCACAATTCTGGAGCCAAATCAATGGAGCTGTTCTGATCCAACAAAGGCTTGATAATTCTGTAACCAAGTGAAGGCTCTGATAGTGCAGTCATGACTAAAGCTGGTCGTATTTTATTAACAGAACCATTATTGAATAGCCCCACCAAGTGTAGTGAGGATAAACGATTGCACCATACTACTCACACCACTATTCAGTAGCCGCTTGGAGTGAAATGATCGCGGGACAAATACGGGAGATATATGGGAAGGATCGTTGGAAGGCAGAATGACATTTGATGACTTTCGCCACATTATGGAACTGAGAAATGGTGTCCAAAGTGACTGGAGCATCCTCATAAGAGTGCGGTGTGCAAGTGAGTGTTTTTGTTGGTAGTCCAGTTGAGACGCTTAAGTGGCGTATTGGTTTCTCCAATAAAACAACTTCCGTGTCATCCACCTTATGGATTCACAAGAAAGTACTGTGAGGATAGTTCAGCAGACAATGTTGCCACGCTTGAGTTACATATTGGTAGGAAAATGAGGATACTATCGGGAGGTCACTGCATTAACCAGCCAGCAACGGAACCAACTGAACCGGTAGAACATATACTCGACAGTTGTATGGCGCACCTAAACTCCACAAGATTGGTGTACGTGTGAGGCTAGTATTATTCATGCTTAATTCATCACATCACAACAGAGCACGGCGCTTGACCTATCCTCTCTTGTAGGCGTTCAGCTCCTAAGTGCAGTAATTTGTAAGTTTTATCGATAAAGTCGCTAAGCACCTCAGTAGCCTCAGAAAGATATGTAAACAAACTGTAGTGTAAATAAGAAACAGATGTGGTAAATGTGCTCACAACAAAAGTTCAGGCAAAATGGAGAGATGCAATCCGTATGTTTCGGTGCAGTGTTGGATAGAGTCCTATAGATGTCGACGTCGTTATCTACTGGTTGAAACTACTGCAATCTACGGAGCACAGTAGCTCTGTTTTCTCCCCGGTTAGTGAGAGACCCATGTAAGTTGTATACACATATGTGTTCAGCCTCATTATCCTTTCAGCTCTGGCAAAGGCACGGGATTCAATTACATGTAGTAGGTTCATGTCTAAAAAGAGAATGGACGTGTTTCTCTCTACGTGTGTGTACGTGAACGTGCATGAGTGTGACAGTGATGGCAGTGGTGTTGACAAACTATGAGGTACGGATGCGTAGGAGGTGATTTTGCTTTTATGGGACTTGAACACCTCCCTCAGCTGATCGCAGCTGTCGCATTACTATAGATACTTCAGTCGACCCTTTTCGAAAAGAAGCACTTGACTCGAGCTTCACACATATCAGAGCTCGTCAGTAGTGCACACCCTTGTCATGGCCGGGACCAGAAGTTTGGCCACGCTTTCGTGAGGCAAACGTGTTGACCACTGTGCCATTGACCTCATATTAGGCATCATGTATGCAGGTGGTTCAATTTATACGAAAATTTATGCAAAATTTACACAAATTCTTACAAAACTTACACAAAATCTCTTGCTGCTCATTATTATCTAAAGTGTTGCCCAAAGAGTTAATGACTTCTGTGATTTCAGCCTGAAGAAAAGCCTTTCCCGAGAAACCAACGAATGGAGTTAACAGAACAACTATCATACTTCCCCTAGAAGCGATCGGGCAATCAGAGCCTTGCTCACGGACGAATGTGGTTGAGCGTCCACGCAGGATGGGCCGGTGAGTGGATGCTAGGCTTCGCGGATCATCGACCACACAAGTAGCTCTACGATTCGCCTAAGGCGATCTTCGATTCATCCATCCAACGTCCCAAAGCACTGGTAGATGTGCACGCAGCCAGAGGGCATCATGAAAGTGCGGCGTAAACATTTTGATGGCCTAATAAACTGTCCTGCTACCCCTGATTAGGTGACGGTGAACAGACTACCATGAAAGTCCACCCAATCTTTACTTGCTCTGGCGCCACATTTTCCACAGTTGCAGAGAGTGATTGGTCAACTGCGCAACGGGAAGGCTGAAAACGAGGATGGACTGCCAGGTGAGATCCCGAAGAATGGCGGCCTGACACTTGAACGTGCGCTGATTCAGCTGGTTCACTCCATCTGGGAGCTCAGGGTGATGTCGCAAGATTTCAAGGATGCCCTTATCGTACCCTTGATCAGAAGTAAGGGTAGCAAGCAATGCGCCGACAGCTATCGGGGCATAAGTCTGCCAAGCTACGCAGGCAAGGTACTTGCCAGAATCCTTCTGAATTGGCCGAATACGGAAGTATTGGAGACAGATATTCCTGAGGAGCAATGTGGATTCCAAGCGAATCAGAGTACGATCGACCTGGTGGTTGCTGCTCGACAGATTCAGGAGAATTGCCAGGAACGAAACCAACCTCTACATAACTTGTTCGTGAATTTCACTGAGGCCTCTGGTTCCATGAGCCCCGGAACGTTGTGGAGAGTGCTCGGTAAGTTTGCATGTCCAAATAAGTTCTTTGTTATGATTAGACTGTTGCATGTGGGAATGAATAAGAAGGTGCAGTCGTGTGATCGCCCTCTTGTGATTTTCTTAGTGTCACTGGCATGAAGCAGGGTTGTATCCTAGCCACAACTCTAATTCATCCATATTTGACTGCGATGGTAACAGTCGCTGTTCAGGAACCTGGGGAGGACGGTGTTGAGGTAGAGTACGGGTCGGATGAGCGCCTGTTGAATATGCGATGTTTCGGCGATCCAACCCGTTTACAAACCTCAAAGATTCGCTTGCTTCTGGTTGCCGATGACAGCGCAATGTTTGTACACAGTGAAGAGAAACTGAAACGCTTGACGACAGCCTTCGCGTCCGCGGCATCCAAGTTCGGATTCAACGTCAACACTGGTAAGACGTTTTCCTTCATTTCACCCCTCTCCTAGTTCCCAAATTTGCGTCAGTGGAAACCAGGCTGTTGTGCAGGTAAGTGTTACGCATTGTAACATTAATTTTAAATGTTGTGAAGACTTAGGATTAAACCGGACGATCTGGAGGAATACTATTCGGATGGGTGTTCACGAGTTCAGCGAGCAGTGATTGCGCAGCTGAGAACGAAAGTGCGCGTTACGCGAGGGAACCATCGGTGCCATAGGTCGTCGGGACGTGAATATATGACGTTGCGATGTCTGACGCTGCGAATGCGCTAACCGTTTGGGATTAGTAGGTCACCAGCCTACTCATAGTACACCGTCGACGAACAAACGACGAGTACGTTGGGCTTAGGCTCAGGTCAGGTAGGTCATATCAGAATATCCACTCTACTTCAGTTAATGACTGCATCGGCCAAGAACATGGTTGTATGACAACTAATCCGCTCCTCTTTTCAGAAACTTGGGTGTCTGCAACACATTACCCATTCTTTTCTTCAGCTTCCTTGCTGTACTGTATGATGGATGGTCTGTCTGACTTTTCGTGGTCCAATCTGAAGTGTGGTTTTTATTCTTATCTTCTCCAAAACGCAATAAATTGTACCCCCATACTGAAGTGCTTCTCGTATTACACTTCACAAATCATTCTTCTCAGGTTAGATCTCGTCATTGCAGTCTCTCTGTTTGCTTTCCGAGAGATGAGCATTTCCTTCCCTGCTAGCCAATCAATTGGCTTACCAGCATTGGCCCAACTCACGCACCTCCTGATCTTATTCCTTCGGGTTTGTGATGGATATGTTGTGTGTGTGGTGTGGGTGGGACCGCAAGTGGTGCGATCCAAGCCAATTGTAGTGATGGTTAAGCCCAGGTGACCTTTCGCTTGGGTCACCGTGGCGGGCTAATCCGAATCGGGTGGCGCCAAACACGATGATTCGGTCGTGCCTAGTATGAGGTCAATGGCACAGTGGTCAGCACGATTGCCTCATGAAGGCATAATCAAACGTCTAGCCCCGGCTGTGACAAGGGTGTGCACTACTGACGAGCCCTAATAAGTGTGAAACTCGAGCCAAGTGCTCCTTTTCAAAAGGGACCGACTGAAATACCTGTGGGAATGCGACGGCTGCGATCAGTTGCCCGAACCCAATGCGGGCGATTGCATATGGCGGCCGCTTAGCGGTGAAGTGTGCGCTTTGCTGTCTGGTCACATGCCACGCTAGCCGATCTAGACATGCGACCTTGACCACTCCACAGGTGATGCTACACACTGTAGCTACTAAAACCGATTGTCAAACTGTGCGAGAAAGTTTTGAGAAGTTCAATCTGCTAGGTCGTAGCAACGAACATGTGGCTAATAGGGTCTCAGCTAGTTTGGTCACAGCGATTTCTGTAGTGCAGGCGGTTGATGTAATGTTACAGTATGTCTACTCACACCATCTGAACTGTGGATTGCTTACTTATATAAAGCACCTTCTGTTTCTATGTTCAATGAGTATCACGTTCAACTTTCAGGACACTGGCTACGCACAGATCTACGGTACTGTCATGGGTAGTCCATTCACTGCGTTACAAGCCTGTATTTCTGCTGCTCATTTGGGGCAGGGCACAGATGCTGTCGTTATTAAAGCCCATTTCTGCCGGTGTTTCTATCACATCCTGTCTACCGTCGACACCAGAGAGGTTGTAACAAGCAGCTGACTCCTAAAATTAACTTTACCATTGAGCACGAGCATGATGCTACGCTAGTATTCTCAGGTATTTTCATGCAAAGATGTAATACCGGCTATGTATTAGGATGCCTCTCGGGAACACACTGGGAAGGTAAGTTTGTGATGATTCATTACGAGGGCGGTCGACCGAGAGATACGTTTTACCTTGTAAGGCGAATCTGTTCGAGAGAAACATTGACGAATAAGATGTTGTTGCTGAGGTCCACGTCCGAAGAAGACGACTATCCGACAGAATTTGTTGACAGATTCGGTAAAATATCCAAATGCCGCGATGGTTTCAACAGTTGTAAAAGTGAATGTCTACCTTCATTTGCTCTACAGAGCTGATGAGATTACCATTGCGTTGAAAACGAACACAAATTTCAGGCAGCCCGATTGGTTACGCTAGTTCACCAGGATCTGCATCCAAACAACACCGCTGAAAACACCGTCACCTCTCAATGCCAAATTTTACATTATCTATTAGTTCTCGTGTGAGGGCGAACCATTGATATAGGTTGTCAGGAAAGAATATTATGTAATCGAATCAAAGGACACACTTCAGTTTGAGTCCGTAAAACGTGCGATCAAAAAATGACACGTCGCAAGGAGCTGTTGGTATCGATCGCCGGGCAGCCGTTGCTATGATGACGTCGAGTAAAGTAAGAGATAATTGTTTGGATACGTTAGGCAGCCAAAACCGAAGATCACTCCAGTTAGAGAAAGATGTATCAATTAGCGACAGAAAACCATCACTCGGTATACCGGAGGGTTTGTTCAGCTGTACCATATTGCCGTGTTAAATGATACACAGTGATGCCTGTCTGTGTGGGTGTGTGTGCGTTTAACCACATTTGCCACATCAGCGCAGAAAGAAGACATGCTGCGATATGTTAACATTTCGTTTACTCTCATCGGTCGCAAACGTAAAACATGCAAGTTATACATGACAGACAATTAGAGATAGACAGGGTATGGACACGCATACAATCAAACCACGTATTGTGATCACCACCACGGCAACCCTATAGGTTGTTTCACCCACTTTTGTGCACATAGCGCCGGCTGGTGAGCTCTAATCGACATGGTTTCGCTAAAGGCCAGTAGCTTCGGGTTCTGCTGACGTAAAAATATTTTGAGGGAGTCAAGTGGGACTACATGGTGACCTGTTATGATGATGTGTCTGGCAATCGATGACGCGGGGCTTCGAGTAACCGATCCATCGTTTTCCAGTTGTCATGCGCTGTTTTAACCCGTTTGGGAGGTGTTCGGCCACACGCTGAGATAGCTGTCGGTCTGTTCTGCCTATGTAAACGTCACCTCAACTGCAAGTGAACTGATAGACAACATGAGAGACAGAATGGTCAGACCGACTGGGTTCGCGATTGCGTAGAACGAGTCACTTGGTGGTTTGAATCAAGCGTAATTGGGCAGCCGTATACGTACGGGATAGGGCACACTTCAGTTTGTGCTTGATGTCATTTGCCAGATGATCGCCTTTGAATTGCAAAAATAAAAATATATCTTTCTTTTGAGCTGTTCGCACTGGTCCATTGCATTTGGTCGCCTTGTTGTGGATATCTATGAACTATTCGGGATATCCGTTTGCCAGCAACGTTTTCTTCAGCATTTTTTGTTCACTTTGCAGCTTATCAGGAGTGAAAATACGACTGGCCCTGCGGAATAGAGTTTTGAACAAACCCCGTTTGTATGCTATCGGGGCAAAGCTGGAGAACTGTAGATATTGTGCGCCCCATGTCTGTCATATATAACTTGCATGTTTTACGTTTGCGACTGATGAGAGTAAACGAAATGTTAACCATAGCGCAACATTTGCTACCTTGGCGTGGTGGCCTGGCCTGGGTGTTGTTTTGATTCGGCAGTTGCGCCCGTCTTGGATGATGCAACTGTTATGTTTTGTTTCGACCTGATGTTTGTTCTTACTTGATCTGGTTTTGTGTGACTTGTTTGTCTCTGCAGCAGTACTGGTCCTACGTGTATTGACCTTATAAGTGTGTGGTTCTCGAGTCTGTGCGTAGCTGTGGCAATTTGGTTGCTGCTTGTGTTCGATGTTGCGGTACTGGCTTTTAAGTCAAAGGCTTCCGTTTAGGGTCCTAACCTCTGTCCCGTCTGGGTGTGGGCGACCTGGCAGTATGCCACCACAACATAAACCAAATACCATAAAGCATCGGCCGTTGCGCAAGATAAACTGGGTCGTTTTGTCTGCCGTTCGCGGCAGGGTGGATAAGCAAAAATATGCTACTGCCAAACCTTCCACTCTTCTCTACCTTAATGACCACACCAACACAGATTTTAGGGCAGACAATGCTCACTCGAGTCTTAGTAACAGGATGACCAACCTGAGGCACGCCCGAGGACGAAGGACGGTTTTCGTTGGGGCATGGAAGGTGTGCACGCTGTTGGATCGACGCAGAAGCGCAGAACGGACAGAACGCCGAACCGCACCGGTCGCCATGGCCTTGAGCCTATACTGTATGGACATGGCAGCCATGAGTCCGTCAAGGCCCGCGACTAAGACAAGCTCGGGGAAGCAGGTGTTGGGTACACCTTCTGCTGGGAAGGATAGTCGGCTTACGGTGCTCGGGAGCATGGTGTTTGTTTCGCATTTGCTAACCGCACCAATAATCTGATGATAGACCAACCATACGGCACTAATATTCGAATCGTTTTAAGTGTGCCACATCTGCTAGTGTTCACGGTCCAACTATGTGTCACATTACCGACACAATGGACCAGTTCTATGGTCAGCTGTCCGCCACAATCCGGTCAGCACCAGTGAATGGCCGACTGTTTGGTCTGGGTGACTTGAACTCCGGAGCTAAAATCGACTCGATAGCCTGGTCAGGATTACCGTATTCCAAACCAGCTGCTATATGAGCAGATGAAATTAGTTAGGCGGAATCCCAGTGAACAAAATTTAAAATACCAGGATGGTATTCAGGCAAGTCTGTAACATTGGTCTTAGATATCCGGAAGATTTAGCGTTAAACCCGATGACCTCGAGGAATACGATCCGGATGGACGTCCACAAGTTCAACGAGCAGTTATAGCGTGGCCGAAAACGAAAGCACGCCATACGCATGGGGGCCATCAGTACCGTAGGTGCTGGTGACATGACCATATGGCGTTGTAATGTATGCGGCCGTGAATGCGCTGGTCGTCTCGGATAAATAGGTCGCCAACATATTCATAGAACACCGTCGGCCAAGAGACACCGAGTACGTTATGCCCAAGCAGGTTATCTCTGTTATATTCATTTTTCCTCGTTCATCTCGACCAATGGCCACTGGATGCATGAATCAAAGATGTGGGAAATTATATGATGTCGCGTGATAAATGGCATTTCGCTGTCTTAGCCAAAATGTTTGCTAAGTGAAAAGACAGCGTCATATTATATATCGAACAATGCCATGATTAGAAGCTGCAAGAGACTTAAGAGGAGAACGGTGGGAATACACACCCAAATACGTGAACCACAACTTCGCATCCTCCGAGAACCCAACCATCCTTCAGTAAGTTGCAAGTAACCTCACTTACCGAGCTGACTGATTGTCTCCAGATTTCGCCTATAGTTCGGTCATCAAACGTAAGGACTCGAGGTAATTTGTTAAAACGTTGTTAGCAAACTCGATTATCGAGCAAGCTTCTGGTTAATGATGATAATTCGAATTTGTGGTTTTCGTAAGTTCCCCGCCTCAGCCATAGCTGGTTGCTAGTTTCGCGTTCGGATAAAGTTTTTGTCTGAACCACGTTAATAAACCATCTCGGAGTTAATATCATGTACCAAACATCGTTCATTCTATTTTTTGTTGTTACAGTGTACTTTTTCTGAGTACCTAACATTTCACGTGTGATTCAAAGAGATCCTGGTCAGGACGCCTGAAGTGAACGGTCACCGAACGAAAGTGCTCTCATTGTCTTCGTTCGTGTTACACAAGTCCCATTCACCATGTCTGTGCACCCTGCGGTTATCTTCCACTACCTGACCTTTTCTGCTACCTTTGCGTGGTGGTCAGGCTTGCGTGCTGTTTTGGTCCGGACGGCTGTGCTGACTAGGACTTCGGTCCTTGCGGGTTCAACCTTGTCAGAGTGGCCGAAGGGGAGCAGCCAGACAAAAAGCAGATGCGTGCGTTTGCTGTGCGTTGTGACTGTGTGTTGGGCGAGATGCCTGTTTTTGCCTGGACTGCTTGTCTGATTGCTAGGATCGTGTGTACAGGTTTACTGTTCCTGTGAGTGAGTGATGGACTTGTTTTGATATGGCTGTCGATCCTCTCCTTGGTGGTTGATGCTGTCGCGTCTGCGTGTGTGTGAGACAGCTGCTGTCTTGCGGTACAGGCTTTTTAGCCTCGGCCGTCACGCAGGATAAACCGGGTCTCCATATCTGCTGCACATGGCAGGATGGATAGGCGAAAATATGCTACTGCTAAACACTTACCCTTATACTTTCCCCCAACCACGAGCCCCCGAGCAGGTAATGCTCAATTTTGTTTCAGTGCTCAGAAGACCAACCAGAGACAGGTCGGGGGACGCAAGACGCTTACGATTGGGACGTGGAACGTGCGCACACTACTGGATCGATGCGGCGCCACAGAACGACCGGAACGACGTACCACCCTGATCGTGATGGAACTGCGCCGATATGGAATCGACGTAGCAGCCTTGAGTGAGACAAGGCTTGCAGACCAAGTTAAGTTGCGGGAAGCAGGCGCTGGGTACGCTATCTACTGGATAGGTTACCCGGCAGACAGTGTTCAAGAGCATGGTATCTGTTTTGCAGTCGCTGATCGTATCAATGGTTTGATGATAGGCGAACCGCACGGCATCAGCCCCCGAATGCTGTCGATGCGCCTGCGACTCGGTCGAGGTAAGTGTGCTACATTTGTTAGTGTTTATGGTCCAACTATGTGTCACACTGATGATACAAAGGACCAGTCCTATGACCAGCTGTCCGCCACAATCCGGTCGGCGCCGGTGAGTGACCGACTGCTTGTTTTGGGTGACCTGCACGCTAGAGTTGGGCGCGACTCGGTAGCTTGGCCGGGAGTCCTCGGACCCTACGGCATTGGTTCAGTCAACGAGAACGGTGATCGTCTGCTGCACCTGTGTGCTACTCACGAGCTGGCTATCACGAACACCCGATTCCAGCTGGATGCGAGCGACATCACGACGTGGACTCATCCACGAAGCGGTCACCACCACCTACTTGACTACGTGATTGTGCGGCAGCGCGACATTCGTGAAGTGCGCATCACGCGAGTGATGCGCGGGGCTGAATGTAGCACAGATCATAGGCTGGTCAGGACCAAATTGTTTATCCATGTACGCAAGTCCGTTTATTGTAGATCTTTTGGACAACGGCAGAAGCTGGATATCAGAAGGTTGGAGAACTTCGAGACGAAGGCTGCCTTTCAACGTGCAGTCGTCGCTCGCCTGCACAATGCTCCTGTACCCACTACCCCCGAGGGTATGTGGCAACAACTGAAGAAACAGATTATGGTAGCAGCCACCGAGACGATCGGTGTGGAGCGCAAGAAACGCCCGGATTGGTTCGATGACAACAACGTGGCTATCTCCAACTTGGTACGAGAGAAGAATGCCGCGTTCGCCACATGCACAATGGACCCTGGCAATGGAGCGAAGAAGACTAGGTTCCGGAATATCCGCCGTCAACTGGCTGAGCGTGTTCGCGGAATTAAGGACAACTGGTGGAGGAAACAGGGCGAGCGCATGCAGGGCTTCGCAGATCGTCGGCAACACAAGGAGTTTTACGATTCGCTTAAGGCGATCTTCGGTCCGTCTATCCAGTCTACTAAAGCACTGGTAGACGTGGACACCGGTTGTTCTTGCAGCCAGCCGGAAGACATCATGGGAATATGGCGCAAACACTTCGGCAGCCTGTTAAACCGCCCTACTACAATTGATTGGGCGACTGTTAACAGTCTGCCGCAACAGGACGTCAAATCTTCGCTTGCTCTCGCCCCCGACTTGCTGGAGTTGCAGAGGGCGATTGGTCAACTGCGCAACGGGAAGGCTGCAGGCGAGGATGGGCTGCCAGGTGAGATCCTGAAGAATGGCGGTCCGGCGTTGGAACGCGCTCTGCTCCAGCTGGTTCACTCCATCTGGGAGCACGAGGTGATGCCGCAAGACTTCAAGGATGCCCTCATCGTACCCTTGTTCAAAGGGAAGGGTAGCAAGCAATGCACCGACAGCTACCGAGGTATCAGCCTCTTGAGCTGTGCAGGCAAGGTGCTTGCCAGAATCCTCCTGAACCGACTGAATGCGTCCGTTCTGGAGATGAATGTTCCCGAGGAGCAGTGTGGATTTCGGTCGAGTCGGAGTACAATCGACCTGGTGTTTGCTGCTCGACAGCTTCAGGAGAAGTGCCGAGAACGGAATCAGCCCTTGTATGCCCTGTTCGTGGACTTCACCAAAGCGTTCGATTCCGTGAACCGCGAGGCGCTGTGGACGGTGCTTGGTAAGTTTGGATGTCCAGGTAAGTTCGTCAATATGGTTAGATTGTTGCATGCGGGCATGAAGGCGAAGGTGCAATCGTGTGGATCGACCTCTGATGATTTCGACATCGTCACTGGCGTGAAGCAGGGTTGTGTTCTAGCCCCAGCCCTATTTAGTTTATATTTGACTGCGATGGTAACAGTTGCTTTTCAGAACTCTGGAGAGGATGGTGTCGAGGTGGAGTACCGGACGGACGGGCGTCTGTTGAATATCCGACGATTTGGCGCCTCAACCCGGCTGCAGACCTCAAGGATGCGGATGCTTCTGTTCGCCGATGACAGCGCCTTGCTAGCGCACAGCGAAGAAGAGCTGCAACGTCTAGCTACAGCATTCGCTTCGGCAGCATCGAAGTTCGGGTTGGACATCAACACAGGTAAGACGTATTCGTTTTTTCAGCCTTCTCCTGGTGGAGGTGCTGCTTGTGTACCTCCACCCGAAATTCGCATCGCTGGAGACACTGTGAATGGCTGCGGGGATTTTTGCTACTTGGGTAGCAACTTGTCGACAGATCTGTCCGTGGACCGCGAGTTGAGAGCGCGTGTGGCAAAGGCTAGCGCTGCTTTCGGACGTCTTGAAAGGCGTGTCTGGAAGAATCACAGCCTGAAGATGGCCACGAAGTTGTGTGTCTACCGCTCAATGGTGCTGTCTATCCTGCTGTACGGCAGTGAGACGTGGACACTGTATCAGCGGAACGTGAGCTATTTGAGCCGTTTCCATGTTCAGTGTCTGAGGCGCATCTTGGGTATTCGGTGGTCGGACATGATTCCGAACACTGAGGTACTGCGGCGAGCGGACATGGACGGGATGGAAGCCATGTTGATGCTGAACCAGCTCCGTTGGCTCGGTCACGTCCGTCGGATGGGCGATGACCGTATCCCGAAGCAGTTACTGTACGGACAAGTGAAGTCAGGTAAGCGAAATCCCGGTGGCCAGAAGCGGAGGTACCAGGATGTTGTGCAGGTAAGTCTTTCACGTTGTAACATTGATTTTAGATGTTGGGAAGATTTGGCGTTGAACCGGACGGCCTGGAGGAATACGGTTCGGGCGGGCGTCCGAGCGTTCAACGAGCAACTATTGCGTGGTCGCGAGCGGAAGCGTGCGGTACGCAAAGGAACCATCGGTGCCATAGGTCGCGGTGACGTGACTATATGGCGTTGCGATGTGTGCGGCCGCGAATGCGCTGGTCGTTTGGGGTTAGTAGGTCACCAACCTACTCGTAGTACACCGTCCGCGAGGAGGCGGCGAGTACGTTAGGGTCATGTAGGTCATATCGATATATCCACTCTACTTCAGTTAATGACCGCATCAGCCAGCATCCTGGTCGTTGACAATTTATCCGCTCTATTTTTCAGAAACTTGAGTGTCTGTGGTCTTCTATGCATTCTTTTCTTCAGCTTTGTTGGTGTATTGTATGATGTGTGGTCTGCCCGGCTTTTCATAGTTCAATGAGAACTTTGCTTTTCATCCTTATCTTCTCTGGGATGCACTAACCTGCACTCCTATACTGCAACGCTTCTTGTAGTACACTTCAAAAATCTTTCTCCTTAGTTTAGATCTCGTTATTGCAGTCGCTCTCTGTTTAGTTTCCGAGAGGTAGGGGTTTCCTTTCCTTATTAGCCAATCAAGTGGCTAACCAGCATTGGCCGGCTGGAGAGAAAGGCCCCACTGGCACACTTCCCGGTCTTATTCCTTCGGGTTTACACTGGATATGTGGTGTGTTGGTGGAACTGCAATTGGTGCAACGCAAGCCAATTGCAGTGATGGATAAGCGCAGACGTCCTTTGGCTTCCGCCACTGTGACAGGCTGATCCGAATCGGATGTCGCCAACCGTATCTTCCACTAGCAGCTCAAGATCAACAGAACCAAATTCCACCTCAATAATGTGTTCGTTAAAGGTTGAGCAACACTCAAGCTAGAGGTTTCAGTCAGCCTCATTCAGAAAGGAATACCACACTCGAATTTCACTCTTGCTCGAGCTCGGTAGTAGCAAATATTTTTGTCATGATCGGGATTTGAACTCCAGTCACGCTTTTGTGCATCATCTATATTGACCACGGCCCCAATGACCTCACATTAGGCACAACTAAATTATTATATGTGGAGACCCGATCACATTCGTTTATGAATAATGTCCAGATTGCACGGTCGCTTCCAGAGTTGACATAGTGACCTTTCTGTTAACTTTACTCGACCACCCCAGGCTTAAGGCTTTCCTTCAAATTGAAATCGCAGAAACTTTTGAACTTGTTAAGCGACGATTGACTTACTGGTGAGTAATAGGTGATTTAGCTAAGTTAAGTTGTATCTCACTCATAACTGATCGCAGCTTCTGCATCCCCGTACACTTTCCAAACTGTCCCTCTTAAAAAACATTAGATTCGAGTTTCCCTTTCGTCAGAGGTCGTCACTTATGCACTATATATTTACCACGGTTGTGACTAAGACCCTGACATCAGTTTATGCGCTCAAGAGGCAATCATGTTGACCACCGTACCACCGGGTTCACATTAGGCACGACTGGGTTATCACACGTAAACGTTCAGCGACACTCGCGCATCAGTAATGTTCAGGTTGCCTGATTGTCTCAAAAGTTGACGTCGTAACTGTTCTGTTAATTCTGATTGATGGAAGCGTGACTGGAGTTCAAAACTCAACTGTGGCTACCCCATGCATTATTGAACCTTAACAAGAATGTAAATTGAGTCCGAGACTTCTTTCCAAAAGGAACAGGCTGGAAATTCTGTGAGAATATCTGTTATCCATTTTGAGTAATGTTTGATTTCTACTACTAAAATTTATTTCCCCTTGTTGGTGGTTATAACCCTTTCCTTTATACAACAGAAAGTATCTGACGGATATAAAACAGATTTTTTAGTTGCTATCAAAATTTTCGGATTATTGTGCGTTTACCTGGACATGCTGCTGGATGTACTACCTACTAACTCACAAATCACCCAGTCCAGATTTGACATCCCATGGCGTAGTAGAAAGCTGTACCATGAAACTAGCAGAACCGCTTACAACACTTTTGAATCGCTCCTTATCAACCGACCGTTTATCGAAGGCCTAGAAACAGTTCACAGTCACATCCATCTTCAAGGATGAGTGCAGATATGATGCAGCAAACTAACGACCAATTGCGTCATTTTTAGTGGTCTCTGAAGTAATGAGGAGCTTGTTAGATGACTCTCCGGCTTCCAGCTCATCACCAAGGCGTGGCATGGAGTTCATCGGGATTCTCGTGTGTCACGAATCTGCTGATTGCTAGTGATTTTCGGACGGAAGTTGCAGAATAAGGATTGCCCGAAGATGTGGTTTATCTTGACTTTTCCAAAGCGTTTGGCAGGATTGGTCAGTTCACCTTATTTCAGGCTGAGTGTGTACTTTGTTGATTCACGTCCGTAACAGTGGAACATGCGTGAGTGAACACAGGGCACTGCACATAAAATATACATGTTTAATTCCCATGAGGGGCGCTAAAACCAGTTCTCGATTACTGCTTTTCAGGTCAAGTGAAACGCGCTGGACATCGAAACCAACAAACTGACTGGATCCGGGCGACTTGGTTCTCCAACCTCGAACTTGCGCGTAAATCGCTGAAATCGCCGAATAGCCGTGGTTTTTGATTAATTCAAAGCACCTCCTTTTTATATGACAAGTGTTCCACCTTACCTTTTTCCGACAAATTTTGACTATTCAGGTGTAGGCCTGTAACGAGAGTGGATTAGAACATTTTCCAGATTGAAGAACGTTTTACCAATCGGAGCCCACACAATAGTTGGTGCGAACTAAACTGCGGTCGGTCGACTCCATCCGTTCAAAGACAGCAATCAACCGCTTCACCGATTATATCTGTAAGAAGTGGTGATTAAAATAATTTGTTTAAACGCGTGCTGGACTTAAACACCCGAATTGTTTAAGCTCATGGAAGGCCAATAAACAATTGACACGCTTGTAGACAGATAGCAATCATAAACACTGTTGGTTCTCTGTGAAAAAAGACGTTTTCCTAGGAAGTTGATGGCTCAGCACGGTTCAGACCACACGACAATGACCGGCCCGTCTAATCAACTGATTGACGACTGTACATTCTACACTTTTGTCTACAAGCATTTTAGGTAGATAATTTTTGAAAAATACAGTCAAATGCAGATGGTGTGCACACCCCATATTGTTATCCTACATTTTAGGCACGCGGCCATTCAGGTGGGTGGAGTGCGTTGCACATTAGAAGTAGTTAATTAAAAAATGTCAAACATTAACATTCGTTAATAACTTTTCATCCCAAAATAGAGTAAACGTAACCCGTGGAAAGTAGAACTGTGGAAGTCCCTAAATAAGCTGTCCACATCAAACTCTCTTCAACGAGGGTAGTGTGATAAACACCTGTAGAAAGATGATCCACATTGCGATGAAACATGTGTATAATACAGCAAAGATTGCCCTGCTCTCACAGACGATGAACAACCAAGGCCATATATTGTATAACTCTCCGTAACTATAACAAAACATACATATTGGGAGAACAGGAAGAACGCTTACAAATAAGGGCAACGACTAGAAAGAAGAGTAGTTGACAGGCGCATTCATTCATTCGCAAATGGATAACACTCTGCGAGGAAGAAAGGTCAGTTCATTCAATAAAGGGTACTTATGCGGTAGAGATGACCAATCGCAATACACCACTCACATCACTACTATTCAGTAGTGAGATAGAAGTATAGATTTTGACATTGAAATAGCTGCGAGAAAAATACGAGAGTAAACATTAGAGTGCAGCGTGGCATGAACCGGTACATACTGGTACATACGGGAACTGAGCATTGGCATCTATCGCCAACATGACGTTCTGAGACCATTGTCATACGCGGATGATTGTTTTTGTTTGTAGTCATGTTGGATCGCATAGCCCATGTATTGGTTTTCTGAACAGACGACCCTTGCGTCATCCACATTCTCGGCTCAGAGCGCTTATCGTCCACATATCGAAATGTGAATGCTGCATCTCCGTTTGTTTTCTTGATGAACGGTCACAGAGAAAAATTCTAGAGTTTTTCGAAGCCGTGTTGTTTAACCATCGACAGTCTCTTCTGTGCATACAAAATCAGCTCTTTGTGAACCCTTGCGTGACGTGAGTTTAGCCGTGAGTACTAATCACGGCTCAGCACGATTTATACTTTCGACCGTTCTCTTTAGGTCCTCTTGTTTTGTCTTCAAAGTACTTATACGTTCACGACTGATCACACTGTAAAAAATGAATTCATGTAGTAATTTGTCATCTGGTTCTATTCACTTGGCTCGAACGAACAGAATGTTTCAAATATCCTGTATGTTTTACACACTAGACCTTCCTGAGGATTGTGGAAAAAAGTGCTGGCCTGAGAGTCATACACTTTCTACTCAAAGCTAAGATTGAATGGGTTGGGTCAGTGAAAGTGGTGAGAGTGGAGGAGGGCGCATTACGTCAACTTTACCACTAGGTTAAAGACTGGAGAACATAGTGTAGCAAAAAGGTGTCCAATACGCTAGTTATTATGCCATGCGCGAGCTCACGTTTATGAGTCACTATTCCGGACCACGACACCCTCAGGTTTCCGCTCACGTATCGTGTGCACTTCTGCCTGGTTTATGTGCGTGATCGGCGCAGTCTATCGCGGGGTTTTCTGTCTGCCATTCACCGCCCGTCCGGTTGCTCTCGTTCTCCTCCATCTACTTACGCTGGTCTCTGATCGTAGTCTACGACCGCGTCACACTATTCCTGCGAGTGTTGGAATAATCACGCCTTCAACTTTGTCGTCCCTTCTCTTTTCCCTGCCATGTCTCGGTCCTTGGTCCGATCCAGTCGATAGATGACTCATCCGGTCGCCCCCGTCGTCCCCGATCCGCTCGTTGTGGGGTTTTGGACGTGCCTCCCCGCGTCGAGGTATTTCACTGAGTGTTGGAATACCCACACCTCCGGCCTGATTATCCACCACAATACGATCCATTATTTGGCCTTCGCACGTGACCACGCAAAAAACATGCGGGGAATCAAACGGAGCTCTGAAAAGCTTTTCTTCAGCGTAAGATTAATACTTACAATTCTCTTGCGATCTGCAGTTTCGACGTAGGCAAAACAACCAAAGAACAGATTAGAAAACTAAAAATTACAACAGACTGTTCTTGTGGTCCAATTGGTTTACTCAGTCAGTGGCATATGAACCCATTGCATTGAACCCATATCAACTATGAACAAGTTTTCGGCACGCAATCTGAAAATGTGTCAGTCACGGTCCCCACCGCTACCCTGATTGATTTTGGATCAGAAGAGAAACCAAATTGTTTTCGGTAGTTTACACATTTGCAAATCGTCTTTGTTGCTCGGTAATTTCATCGTGTAAACCTCGCCCACTTTACAGCCGACGTGGTTACTGAGATAGTCAGTCGCTAACGTGCTGGCAGGACGAGAAGTATACGGGAATATTGATTACCTCAGTAACGTAAAAATCACAAAGTGAACGTTCATCAAAGCAGATCATCTAGGCGTTCGATTTTTTGCCAAACTTGGCATTTAGATTGCAAGCATTTCATCACCAAACGAGGCGAGATCTCCTCGTTTTGGATAGATAACCAACCTGATCACATAAGCCTATATGTTTGAAACCCTACGCATTGGTCGTATTAATTCGCTTGGTGATGAAAAGACTACAACCTAAATGTCAAGCCGGGCTGACAACAGAACACGTAAATCATCGAGTGGGGCTACCAAATTCATCACTATTCTCAACGATCACAAAAGTGACCGTCATGGACTTAACCGGAAAAGTCGGTCGGAGCTGACATTTCTTTAAACAAAACATTGTTTATGTATGTGAACTGTTTAGGGTACAACAGCAAATTTCAGTACTGTTAGTCAATTTAGCGAAAGTAAACTAGTTTTTACAGCCAGCTATTCTGGAAAGATGAACGGAACCTGATGAAACCCCCAGAGAAGGCAGTATTTTAATTTTATACATCATATCGTTCCGAAGCAAGACATTTGATTATCTTGTCTAGCAGAACGAAACCGATCAATAAACTTGATCTTTAGCTGCTCCTTTGTTACCCTATCATCATTAAGGATTAACTGTGAGAATGGTGAATAGTAGCAAAATGGAGCATAAAAGCAGTCAGTACAAATTCGGAATTTAAACATAAAAGTGCGTGTGTAGTCATTTAATCAACCATACCAGCATTATAAGAAAAACCACGGCCAAAGTCTAGAACAGACCCATCTGTGAAAAAGACACGGTTACAACTGGACTTGAACCAGTGACAAGAGCAACATACCCACAAGCGGCTGACGCTCTATCAGCTGTGCTACGAATCCACGTTGGGAGCTCTGAGATTTCAAACATAGACTGAGTCACACACCAATCTCAGTGTGTCATATGACATTTACCAAATGATGCAAGGTAATGACTGCACTCACAAGATTTCTCACACAGTCCACGCCGAAACCTACCAATGCCACAATGGAGCAACGAACCTGAAGTAATGCTTGTATCTTGAAAAGGGTTGTTAATCTGCCAAACTACATATTAACAACACAAACTCAATGTTACTCACGGTAACAATATTTGTGTATGTACGGTTGTTATGTGGTGTTGGTCTTTTAAATAAGGCATCGTTTCAACAATGAAAACAACAAAAATGTTTCAGTCTCTTAATATTTCTCATATCTCTAAGCTTCTTCATATGCAGCCAAACGGAATACTGATCACATAAGGATGGATTGTCTAAATGTGAACATTCCGGCTGTGTTTATACATTTGTATGTTGCAAGAAAGCAGGTTTATGAGCCAAGAACGTGGATGGCGCAAGGGTCGTCTGTTCAGAAAACCAATACATGGGCTATGCGATCCAACATGACTACAAACAAAAACAATCATCCGCGTACGACAATGGACTCAGAACGTCACGTTGGCCACAGACGCCAATGCTCAGTTCCCGTATGTACCAGTATGTACCGGTTCATGCCACGCTGCACTCTAATGTTTACTCTCGTATTTTTCTCGCAGCTACTTCAATATCGAAATCCATGTTTCTGATTCACTATTGAATATTAGTGGTATGAGTAGTCTAATCTGATCGCCCGTCCTCACTACCCAACAATCTGAGTGTATGGCTTCCCATTATATTTGGAGGGCACATAGGGCAGCCCTTCGGTATAATAAGTGTCGGTTTATTCTGCCTATTAAATGATACCTGTACTGTGTGCGAATTATAACTCAGCCGGATGACAGAATCACAAGCGAACTGCGATCGCGACCGATCGACATTTTGATAGTGAGAACCAAACGCACTTGATAACCAACGTATCTAAGAATTTATAATGTGTACGAGCTTCGTACGTGTTTGGAACTATTCGCAGTATATTCTTGCATGTATTACCGGGACAGATCCGCAATCGTGGCTCCAAACAAATCAGACAATTACAACAGTAAAAGCGTATCATATTTTTTGCACAAGGATTTCGCTCGCACTTTGTCTGTTACCGCAACAAAACTAATGCGTCCAATATATAACCAACAATTATGATATCTGGGAAGAACACAGGTATGTGAAGCACGATCAGAATCATGAGGACTCAGGATTAGGCTTTCTGATGACCCACTGGATCGCTGGTCCTCTGTACATTGCTTATGATGGAACAAATAATATTAGGTATGTATAACCTGTACAGGCACCATCAATGCCAGTTATAACCATAAAGCTACGAAGCGGTAGCTGCATAGTTGTATTAACTTTTCAAGTACGGTCATGTGTAGATCCGACTCAATCGTAACCCCCCTCCTCAAGTGTTTACCCCTGTGTATCTTAAATCATCACTGTTTCTAACTGTTGATACAACCTTGACCCGGACATTTTTGTCTTACCACGTCAATTCGATAGCTGTGCGAATAGGCAATAGCCTACCATCTTACTTTGCTTGAGTGGTGCGTGTTGTATGCACGTCAAAAGCGCCTGTGTTCCCCACCCGTGGTAAAACTCAAGCTGCGTTCTGATTGGTCGCGCTTTCATCGACCATCATCTCATTCGTCGACGCACTTTGGTACGACGCTACCGCTTGTAAACGTCAGAATATGGGACGTACTTCTGATTCACGTGGTCTCTCTACCGTTGTTATTGCTTCTAAGGCATAATGCCGATTGCACATGAATGGAAACGCAATAGTGGATCACCTTTTTGGAGCTTGACTTGTTCCCCTTTACTTTGAACCTCTTGACTGCTTGGAAGAACTCTGTTGGGTATGAGTGTCACATTACGTGGTTATAATTCACCTTTAGTCGGTTCGATACCAAATTGTAATTCACCCCTGGGAAACGATTTATCGATCTAAACTGTTGAAACGTCTAATTAGTCACCTTGATAAGTTGTCCAACAGTACTGTGGCATTGTGATCCAGCCTAGTTTTGATTAATTGGAGTCGTAGGTTCATCGCTGCTCGTTGCTCAACGTCTTCGTGGAAATCCGCACAGTAGTATACCATGTTTTACAGTCTCGAACCACCAACCAGCTGTGATTCATCACCACAATTATTATAACAGCCACGATCCTGACCAAAAGATACTGTGGCTCGGGCTGCCATTCATTTCAACAACTGCTTGGGACATCCTAGAAGAAGGAACGCTGCTGAAAAGGTCAGAAGAAACTGTTAAATAAAGTTAAACATGTACAAGTAGACTAAGAGGAAGAACTGTAAATGGCAATGAGGTAGATACGCCTTCGACTGTGACGCTGCCATTTCGGAAGGCGTTTCCAACCAGCGATTTGTGTGGCCACCACAACCCCAGACAGGCAGGCGACATCTACTCAGTTTGTTCAGTGGAACAATGAGGATCGTCATATATCGTGACCACCTTGTTGCTTGACCACTTCACGGTTTCACCCAACTCCTGATCAGACTAAGTAAAGCCCGGTATGACAACGCTCAGCTAACGTGCGAAGTGTATATTTCATCCATCACTCACTGTGCAGCGTGATTAGTTGTCCGATCGGTCGCGTAGCCCCAGCATTCCGAAATACTCACCAGTGAACGGCCGTATTGCTCACGTGATCAGTCCATTCAACGTGAATTAACTGGCGGAACAACAACGGTCGTACACAACAAGTCTGCTTATAACTTCGTCAAGAATAAGCCACGATTTCGAACCAGAGAGCAAAACAGATCCCACGCAAGCATTATATACCCTGCGTTTAAGCAAAAACCGGACACTTTTCCTTCCGGTAGGGGCCTTAGACATCTTCACTGAGGTCTCACCGGCAACAATACAAACTGAAGAGATAGTGCTATCCAAGTATATGAAAATATCCACAGCCTCAACAGAATGGTGCACAAGAATGATCGCAGAAGTGGGAACACCTCAGTTTTGAAGCAGCACATTGCACTTTGGAGGTGTGAAGCGCGTTCACACAAACCAACCCAATGATTCATTGTGTACATCGTGGCCTACATGTCTTCGGTGGGGGAGCGAATTAAGACAGTGTCGTCAGAATACTCCATCTCAGTTAACCGGAAGCTGGGAACAAACTCGAGGCCATGATTGTTGGATCTTCCAAGCACACCTTCTACAATGACGTCAACAAAAAAACGAACAAGACGGGCGAGATCGGACGCCCTTGATGAACACCACCAGAGGTGACGAACAACCCAGACAGTTGTTTATAAACCCTCACCTTGCTTGCAGATTGGGCATACAGTGATCTCAAAAGATTTACGTACTTCGCTGGGACTCCTCTGCGAAGAAGTCGATCCAAGAGAACGTTACGAACAACTGAATGGGAAGCAGTCTTTAGGTGTGACGAAAAGACCACGACCGTCGACCACCTACAAAAGTACTGAATAGCCAAGGTCAAACGCAAGATAAGGATGTGATCAATACATAATCGACCAGATTAGAATCCTGCTTGTTTTTCACTTTTCTGATTTCCTCTCGGCTTCGTGAGCCGATGTAGAATGAGGCCAATGAGTAACCTGGACTCAGCAAGCATCATACTCATGCCTCTGTGATTGTCACATAGACTTCGGACCCCTCTTTTGAAAACGGCACTCAATGTTGATAAACATAAACCACGAAGCACCTGTTCGGTCTCCCGAACGGTTTGGAAGAGTTGTGTCAGTCCGGATATGAACCTCTCCTCACCATCCTTGGGATGAGATGCAGAGAAGACGTCTGGTCCAGAGGCCTTGCTACGCTTAAATTACTTAAGCTCCGGGGTCGCTTCTGTTTCCGCCAGAGGGCCGTCTGAAGCAAAGTAACTGACCTTTCAAGTGCCGTAACCTACATAGTCTAGCTGAGATCAGCTGAACTACTCCTCAAGGTGTTCGGCCCACCAGTCAAATCGGCACCAGTGGCTGATGATAAGTGAACCACTTTTTACAAACGGTCTCACACTGACTTGATGGCTAGTGCAACCACGGGTCAGAAAAAAGGCTTTCTGCTCGATGAGACCTAGTGACTGGTACGACACCGCAGTAGTAGACGCACACGACCTGTGACCCGAGTAGAGACAAGGAACACGTTTTGACGCACCATTATTGATTTAATGACACGCACAAGCGGTCAAGGTGACCCTGCATCGTAGCCAAAACAATGTAAGGCAAGTTCTCAAGGTCAGTTGCAGCTCATTCGAAAGCGGCAAAATGAGCAGTCTTGAGAAGAAATGCGTACCAAACAAGCTTGTTTTCTGTGTTTCATCATCAGGCTAAATAACAACATTTATTTGGGTTAGATGGGGGTGGTAGATAACGTATAACTAAAGCGAAAGATGTCAGTCAACAGTTTTTGTCTGGTTTGAGTCATGGGACTTAGTTACGTAACATTGGCCACGTGAGTTGTACGAAGTCTGCGAGCGATGCGTCACATCTACGCAGTCATTCTATCCTGGGTTTGCGTACACGGCCATGGAAGATTCAACGTTTTGATTATCGTTTTTGAGCGCACAATGGTGGTGAGTATAGGCGGATTGCGATGGCCTCTGCAATTGACAGTATACGACCTTTGACCTGTTTCGATTGTATCCCACATATTCGGTAGATTGGCTTGAACGATTCGTTCTGATTGATCAGATGATTTGACTCGATCAAATGCGTGGCGGCCGCAGACGAACAGGGCCTTGTCGATCCTCGCGTCAACCACACCGGTTGGTGCTCCCGAATGCGTTCGGATAATCGCCGTGTTGTGCGGCCTATGTAGCTTGTTCCACAGGAACAAACGAAACGGTAAACACAAAAAGAGGCGGCATGAACAGGCAATATATCTTTCAACTGGGAGCGCAATACTGGTGTGGAGACAAACTGAACGCGTAGTTGAGCTGCGAAAAACGCCTTATTGATTGCTACACTAAGCTTCTTGGTTACGGTTTCAGTGACACCATCACCCTTGAAGGGCAAGGAAATATAAACAGACTTTTTGTCTGCAGTTTGTGGTTTATCTATCTTAGCGCTTGTTAACATATTTTTATGAATAAATTGCTCCGGATAGCCATTTTCAACGAGTGTATTAAATATAAACTGTCTTTCCTCTTCGATGCTGTCGCTCGAACATATTTTCGTGGCTCTATCTATCAAACATCGAATTAGGTTTTTCTTTTGTTTTAGTGGTACAAAACTGTTGAAGTTTGTATACTGACCCGTCCAGGTTGCCTTACGATACACCTTCCGTTGTATCGTGCCATCCTCGCGACGGGACATGAACACGTCTAGGAACGCTATACCTGCGGATGATTCGGGTTCTAGGGTGAAACGAAGATTCTTATGCACAGAGTTGAAATGAGTCAGTACCTCACTAAGGCTTTTAGATTCATCTGCCACACAGATGATATCGTCTACATAACGCTTGTAAAGGGTGACCGATTTTATTTGATCTGCTAATGAGCTACACTCTAACTTTGCCATAAAGATATCAGCCAACAATGGGCCTAGTGGCGACCCCATTGCTACTCCGTCCTTTTGACGGTATAACTTGCCAGAGAACTTAAACTGAACGTTGTGTGTGCAGCGATATAGTAACTGCTTTAATTCTTCTACTGGTATTCCCACATTGATATTATTACTTTCAATATACTGTCCGAGAAACTCAATCGTTTCATTGAGTGGGATATTAGTGAAGAGAGATGTGATGTCAAGTGAGAATAAACGCTTGCCTAGTACGTTCAGCTGCTTTAATGTTTCAACAAATTCGAAGGTATCTCTCAAGCTGTAAATGGCTAGTTTTTTCTTAAATGGCCATTGCGTGGTACGGAGAATTGCGCATATCTAAAATCGGTCGTAGTGGTACACCGTTTTTATGTACCTTGGGTAACCCGTAGAGTCTAGGAATTACAGTGCCTACTGGTCTAATTCATTCAAAAGTTGCATCATCTATCAGGCCCTTCTGCTTCATACATCTAAGTGCTTTTGTTAGTGACTTCTCAATAGCTGTTGTTTTGTCCTTCTCATTTTGTATGCTAACAAATTTGGTTTTATCTCTCTATAGTGCATTCATTTCACTCAAATAATCGGCTTTATCTAAGAAGATGATCCCGGCGCCTTTATCAGGTCAGCAGTTTGTTCGACACTGTATAGGCAACGTTGCTATTCCTAGATGAAAAAGCTTGTTGCATCTCTTTTGACTGTTTGATCATATGGTGTTCACGGTTCTTACGTAAGCTTTTAATGAGCTTGCGTTTAGCTTCTTGATGGTTGTCATCATAATCGGAACCAGATGAAATAGAGCGATGTATGTCCACGAGGGTTATCGCTGTGACAAGAAACCGGTCTCGTCGCCATTGCACTGTTCTTTCGAAACACACCTCTTCACTGCATGATTCCATAGCTGCTGAAATTTGTCCCCAGTGTTCCTTAGGTCTGTTAAGCTTCATCTATGCCTGAACGAGTATCGGAATAACAAGTCAGGCTGTGTTGGATCTCTTATCCACCTAAGCATAGACCCAATGAACAACGTTTACAGCAATAGCCGCTGACCTCGAGTAGTGTTCCTGCATGGTTACTATAACGGTAACTTAGGTCATGCATGCAGACAACAGCTGCACATAAACAATATGTTTAAATAAACGGTTGTCTAACTTTTACCTCAATAATGACGGTTATTGTGAGCGAGTTATGGCCATATTCGTCCGTTCGAAATACCATTATGACTACATTTCCATACTATTGAATACTGATGCAACAAGGCCTACGTACTGCACGTCGCCGTTACTATTCACCCAGCTAAAGGCTTCCCTATGAGATTAATGTATAGTCCTGAAAGACAGATAAAAATCTTGCTAAAATTATTTGTTTTCAGTTAGCTTATATCGTGACTACAATGACCAGATTGAGAAAATTATATTTTGGTGAAAATTCACAGCAAAATTTGCACCGGACAGTTTACCGTAGTGAATTGAAAAGCGTTCACTACGAGATACTCATGGATTTTGAGCAGTTACGCAAACAGTATTCCCTGTGAGGAAGTTGACAGATTGTAGGACATATAGGTTTGACACCCGCACATAATTTTTTTTCAAACAAACTCCACGTTTGTGCTGGTACTAACAACCTTTAGCAATCAAACACTTGCAATCCTTGATCTGCTTCCTGGCAGCCGATCGGCGATATGAAAGATCACTTTTATGTTGATGACATAACGGGTTAAATGTGAGTTTCTCTTTTTAGTAAATAAGGCAAAAGCGATCATACATTCAATACGCCACACAAATTCCTGCGACTGACAAAAATTTAGTAACCAGGATAGTTGGGAAGTGATTTCTCTTCCAAATATAGTTATAGAAAATCCCGAACAGGGGATCATAAACCATATGTAGCAGGTGAAATATAGGCGAATAATTAACAAGAAGATTTAGAGATTGGCCACTATCTATTCGCTTAGGAATCTCTTTACCATGACGGAGATAAGCCAATAACCTAATGTTTCTGAAAACGGTCTTGTTACAAAAATATGGTTTCATCTACCTCAACATGACTCGGCAGTTGTAAGTTATCAGTTGCGCAAATAATTAGAAATGTTTGCATGAGGCCAGTCAGGAACAGATGAGTGGTTGATGATGTCGACTTTTGTGTGCTGGTTGAAATTCTGCAAACAGCGTCATTTTAATTAGGTGGATGTAAACTTCAGAGGGGCACAAACATCAACAAACGTCAGCTGGACTCAGGCTAGAATCCAGATTGTTTGTCCCGTCCACCCTACCGTAAACTAAGGTTTATTTCATCCCACACAGTCAGTCAATGGGATCCGCCTATTTTCTACACACCGGACGCTACAAAACCTGACTGCTCATTCACTCGGGTAGACACAGCTTACTCCAGTTTGTAAACGTTTAAACTGGATATGGCTACACAGATAAAAGAATTAACTTCACTGATTTCCACTCAAGCCAACGCTTCACTCTTGTATGAACATAAGTGGTGAGACCATTTGGACAGCATTCGTGTCGTCATACGCTGGAACTGCAAAACCCACAGGCACCGTGTGTGAAGGGTGATGACTAGATTATTGGGCTGTAGCTCGGTCACAACTTTTTAGTCTGGTTGAGCACGGTATAGTCTGTTTTGCTTTCATGTTATGAACCATGCACAGGTTAGGGGCAGCGGTAACTGAAAAAGACGAAGAGGAAAGTGAAACGAACTTGAAGATTAAAAGGAGTTCATAACAACAAGGCCGTTAGCTAGGGTTGCAAAATATTCCCACACAGCATAGATAATTACAGGTAGGGAAGAGGTTGCGCTTTTAGTATATATCACCGTCCGGATATGAATATATTCCGTGTAGCAGCGTCAGTGTAGATGATGGGTCTGAAACCGGGTTGTGACTCCAAGGTGATGTGGAGGGGTGGTCTACAAATCGGTCACATCGAGTTTTCATAGGAAAATAGAATTATCCGGATTGTACTGTATGTACTGTATGGCTTACTGGTGTTTACTGTTTTTGAATGGCAGTGTTCACTGTCAAGAGCGACAACAAACAAGCGATTGGGCGATGCGTGAGTGGCACCGACACTAACGATGCCGACGGAGTTAGATTCGCCGACGATTTCGTATGCGGTGTATCGGGCGTTAATTGTCAGATGGTGTGTTCGGCGTTGAATGAATAAACACATGGTCTTGTAGGTCTCCATACTTGAAGTGGGCGGTTAAGGGATTTCACAGCTGGAACTTGTTAAGGTACTAAAAACGGCATTTAACACAGGTGATTATCCCTGAAGCGTACCAAAGAAGGTTAGACTAACCAGTGAAAATCGGTTGACAATGTCACCAGAGTTGCACGGCTGCTTGTAGCAAGAGGTTTTGCGCTACTAAGGCGGCAGTCGGCCAGTATCTGATGCGGTCAGTCAGGACACTGCGGACCTTACCGAACCGAATCCTAGTGTGAACTCCATCACCACTCAATACACACCTGACCGAAAACTTCTGCCGCACCTGGCTAAGTGAACCAGAGAAAATGTCTTTGTAGTGCAATGTATTAAAGCCCACGTAGTCTCTCACTTTCAACCAAACTGATAGCACACCAAAGGTCACACACATCGCGGTAAACGATGACCACGACTTCGAACGAGACCAGATCACGCTTCCCCAAAGTACTAAAGGGATTCCAGATTCACAGGAAACTTGAAGTCTGCACGAAGCTGAGAATGTACACCTGGATCCGCTCTGAACAGTTTAGTGAACACTAGAAGGCTAGTAGTGATCCTACATGTTGTGATTTAGTCTCCGCTCACATGTCGATAGTGTTCTGGGAACTACCTCAACATGCTTAACCTATTTGAATAGAATGAGTGGACCAAGGGGTGTAACACTTTATCTTCATTAGAGTGGAAATAAGGGTCGAATGTTCTCTAGTTTGATTCATGCAGGCAGCGCCAAATTCCCGTGTGTGGAAACTTGTGTACTTTGAAAGACCACCATGCCTTTTTGTTCAAGTGTTGTTTCTTGAAGATATCCACAGCTTCCGCAGTTAGGAACCAAGCTACTAGTAGGTTGGCATTCTGTAGTACGGTGTGAAAATTAAGAATAAAATTCACTGGGGTCCATCTTAACAGACTTTTTCATGTTAAAGATTGAGCAGGAGTTAGTCGCAGACAGCGAGTCTGTCACACTGCAAATGCCACGTTGATGATGCACTAGTATTCAGTCGTTCCAAGCAGGCAATAGATAACCTAATACAGCGTTTAATTAGTTGTCAACCCAATCTGAAAGTAACGTGTGAAGTTGAAGATGATGATTGTTTGCTGTTTGTAGACATACTCAATAGTCGCCGGGAAGATGGCTCTATTAAAAGAGCCGTCTACGGGAAATCCACGTGGTCTGGTCAATACCTGAACTTTGGTAGTTTCACACCAGACCATCACAAACGCGCACTGGTAAACACTATTCACACGAGCAAGACGAATCTGTGCACAAGATAGTCTTGCGGAGGAATTAGACTTGGTCACATCTGTACTACAATCTAATGAGTACCCAAAAAGGTTCATAGAAAGGCATGGTACACCAAAACCACCTTGTGAACGGGTAGTCATAGTAAGAAAAAAGAAGGTCTATGTAGAATTGCCTCTTAAAGGTGATTGTAACATGCGGCAAACAACTCAGAGACTAGTAAATTCGATTAAACGAACATTTAATGCAACGGAATTTTGTGTATTAGCCCGAACACAGAAACTGCCTGTCCCTTCAATCAAAGGAGATCAGTCTGTCGGGTCACATCACACTGTGTCTAACAGTTTACGTGTAACTGTAAAGAAAGTTACATAGGCAGAACCTAGAGGTGCTTGATCTCCAGAGTGAAAGAACACTTGCCTAAATGGGTGAAGAACTCTGAATTACAGAAGAACGACAATGTCGTTGAGACACACAAGCAACCAGCGTCCGCAGTCGCAAGACACGTCCAGACCACTGGTCACGTTATCGACCCAGTTTGTGCATTCAGAATCCTATTACGTCACTCCGATCCAAGATTCTTGCGGTTTGCTGAGGCGGTCGCAATCAATAGACTGAAGCCGACCTTGTGTGTTCTGAAGCAACTGCTCTTAAACCTGACTCTTCCCTGGACTTAGTGACCTTTCCTAAATCACCGATTGACCATCCATCCTGCTCCCTAACTGCTCGATATAAAAACCCGTTCCATATTATTGTAAATTTGGTACTGATGAGTCAGTACGAAGTGCTTGCTTCTACCAGTTTGCATGTTCTAACGGTTTTGTTGAGACTTTGGAAGGAAATGAACTGTTTCAAACTAAGTTATGCTGCTCACCGACAACTGATCTCTAATAGCCTGAGTTTCCATGTTATCACGATAGGTTATCTTCTAACAGAGTTCTCCACTTCTGTCTTTTATTTTTTGGATACACTAACCACAACTTCCTATTATGTTTCTTCTGACTAACCTTTTTTCAGTTCAAAGTATTGTTGTGGATCCAAAAGGCGGGTGACACAAGGGTTGCTTTATTGGAGAAACCAACACACTACTTAAGCGTCTGAGCACGACAAGAAACGGAANAGTGTGCCAGTGGGGCTTTTGTGTCCAGCCGGTCAATGCTGGTTAGCCAGTTGAATGGCTAAACGTCAAATCACAACAGTAACCACACGCACATACATACATGGCTGGCGACATCCCTTTCGGATTAGCCTGTGACAGTGACCGAAGCCAACGGGACGCCTGCGCTTGACCATTATCGTAAGTGGTTTGCGTTGCATCACTTGTGGTTCCACTCACATGCCACCTATTTAGTGTAAACCTGAAAGAATTGGGATCGGGAGGCGTGTGAGAGAGGTTTTGTGACCGGCCAGCCAGTGCTGGTTAGCCACTAGATAAACCGTATATCCTTCTAGAAGAAAATCAGAGGGATTTCATTAGTAAAGTATAAACTGGAACGAGGAATACTGCAAGTATAATGCAAGAAATTTTTGAGTATAGGAGTACATGTTAATGCACTTTAGAGAAGATATGGAGGAGAAACTAAATATAGGGTTGGGCTAGATGAAAACTGAAGAAACATCCACCATCCAATAAGTAGACAATAAGTAGACACACAGGTTTCTGAAAAGGAGAGCGGGTGAATTCCAAACATCAGTAGTTTTAGTCGAGGAGAACAAGAAAAATGGATATAACGTACTCGTTGTCTTTTGGCCGACGGTATTCTATGAATACGTTGGCGAACTATTTATCTGAGACGACCAGCGCATTCACGGCCGCATACATCACAACGCCATATGGTCATGTCACCAGCACCTACGGTACTGATGGCCCCCATGCGTATGGCGTGCTTTCGTTTTCGGCCACGCTATAACTGCTCGTTGAACTTGTGGACGTCCATCCGGATCGTATTCCTAGAGGACATCGGGTTTAACGCTAAATCTTCCGGACATCTAAACTCAATGTTACAGCACGCAAGACTTACCCGGATAACATCCCGGTATCTCAGGTTTCGACCGCCGGGATTCCACTTACCCAATTTCACCTGCCCGTATAACAGCTGGTCTGGAATACGGCCATCGTTCATACAGCTGACGTGACCAAGCCAATGAAGCCGGTTGGGCATCAACATCGCCTCGATCCTATCCATGTCCGCCCGCCATAATACTTCACTGTTCGGAACCATGTCCGACCACCAAATACCCAAGATGTTTCCTAGACATTACAAGTGAATACGGCCCTGACAGTGTGCGTTCCGCTGATACACTCTTCAAGTTTCACTGCTCCACAGAAGAATGGACAGCATCGCTGAGAGGTAGACACAAAATCTGGTGATCATCTTCATGCTGTGGTTTTTCCAGGCACGTCTTTCGAGACGTCCGAGAGCAGCGCTGGCCTTTGCCACACGACCTGGTAATTTGCAGTTTGCGGACAAACCTGTGGACAAACTGCTACCCGTGCAACGGAAATCTACGCAGCTACTGAGAGTTTGAAGTGCACCTGGATAGACAGTATTTCTGCACGGAGAAGACTGGAAGAAGAAGAATGTCTTACCTGTGTTGATATCTAATCCAAACCTGGATGTCGTGGTCGCAAAAGCAATGGCCAGTTGTAAATCGTCTTCATTGTGTGTCAACAGTACGCTGTCATCTGCGAACAGAAGCATGCGCATCGTTGAGTTTTGTAGCCGGGGTAAGTAGCCGAAACGTCAAATATTCAGTGGGCTCCCATCCGTGCGGTACTCAACCTCGACGCTGTTCTTGGCAGAGTGCTGAATGACAGTTGTTAACATGCCAGTTGGATGTGAATGAAATAGACCTGACAGTGTCAAAATTGTCAGAGGTTGGTTCACACGAATGTACATTCAAATGCACTCAAACATGCAGCGGTTTAACTAAACTGATAAACATACTTGGGTATCCGAACTTACCGATCACCGTCCATAAAGTCTCACAAGTCACGGAGCTAAATGCGCTCGACAAGTGCACCAACAGAGCGTGTAAGTGTTGTGAGCCAAGAACGCGGATGGCGCAAAAGTCGTCTGTTCAGAAAACCAACACATGAATTTTCCGCTTCAACACCCGTCTGCGCACGACAATGGTCTCAGAACGTCACGTTGGCCACAGACGCCAATGCTCAGTTCCCGTATGTACCAGTATGTACCGGTTCATGCCACGCTACACTCTAATGTTTACTCTCGTATTTTTCTCGCGGCTACTTCAATGTCAAACTTCATGCTCCTGATTCAATATTGAATATTAGTGGTGTGAGTAGTCTAGTGTGATCGCTCTTCCCCACTACACTAGTTCCTGTGCGCCCAAGTAACTTGGTGATAACCGAGGGGGTACTGTTGGGCTACCGCGCTGCATGATCAGTGGATAAACTCAGCTATTCAGGTATATAGTTAGGTCAGGTCACAGCAGTACGCAATTACTGGTGAGTTAATTTATGAGGGAACCGCATAAGTGTTAAACACTGTGTCGTTTATCTGTTCAGATTAAATTACAAAGGTTCCGATATCTCAGTAAAGGGTGAAATAAACACTCAGTGATAAACAATCGTTCGATTTGTTCACATCTTAACGTGTCGACTTTTACGTTTTGCCGTAACATTGGCTGTTTCCTCCATGTGATGCATGAGGAGCCTTGTAAACCGAATGATTCTCCCCTGATGTTTTAAGGATAAACCGTTCAAGGCATAGCAAAAATCGATTCCACTATGACCATTCGTGGTTCGCACAAAAGTCTGTTTAGTCGCATTATTGGATGTCATGTGTTTACTGATTTTTGTACCATAATCGTCTTTTACCTAGGGTGAATGGCATACGCCACTTGCCAGAAACCTGATATAGTTGATAAGTATATGGTCCGCGACTAGTGAGTTCTCACAGACTTGAAAAGAAAGGTGCCACGAGCATTAGCTGATATAATAATATGTTAGACTGCACAACTAGTGTGACACACTTGTTAATTGAAACGGTCTTAACTGTAAAATTTTTGAGCTTAGGTCTAGACTCTAACCTGCAGCAGGAGGGGCGTGATCGTGCCCGTCAAACGTTCCAAAACTCGAGCCATGAAAGGAAATTTTCACACTTGAACTCGATTACTTTTCAGCATTCCACTTTTAATGGCTTAGTTGGACTCCTGCGTTAACTCATGCGGAAGTTTTACCGGGCTAGTCAATCAACTGAATCACCCAAAGAGTTACACCCGATGCAATGGGACAGATGGATAACTGAGTCCAAAGACGAAAGTTCCGAGATCCAGTTGCGAATTCGTAGCTCAGATGGTAGGGTACCACTTGTACACATTGTTTCTGTCACTGGTTCTAGTCTGGCCAGTGCGTCGACTTTTCACAGCCAATTCTTTATCGTATTTGTTATCAGTTCAGAATGTACCTGCAGCAGGACATGCTAAACATACTAAATATTTGAATTATCCGATGAGTATCGAAGTCTGACCGGAAAATTGCACTTCGTCGTAGGTCGCCACAGCTGTTTAGTAGTCTCCAAACTGAACACATCTTGGACCACTAATGGGTTCAGAGTAACACTACTTTGAAACTGACAAGAAAGCTTGTCTATTTTCTCATGTTGTGTACAACATACAATCTGAACATTGACCACCCATCAACGTTTTCGTTTTCTTTACATGACCATTGGACCCATGGAAGCAGATGTGCCGGACCAAACAACAGGTGCACAGACCATGTTTTAACAAGTTATGTACTGCCTGTGGATTTCTCCCCGAGGTTCATGTCTAAATAATTGTGCTAGTCATTAGGAAATGTCACTTTGATTTGCTGGACAATTCTTATCAGTTATGTGATAATGTACTGCGTCGTCTGTGATAGTATGTTTTGTTTGCGACCGTATGAAAACACTTTAATTTACTGTACTCTGAATGTACACAAATGGCAGTGTTACAGTTGGGAGAAGTTTTTTTCACTGAAGCCAAGTTCAACATCCCGTATTCGGAGTAGAATTGCATGTGAACATCAGTAAACTGCAGCAGACCGAGAGAAACTGGCTGTAAAAAAAAGGTATTCATGGAATCAATTAATCCGATGCGGTATTTGTCTAGAGTTCGCTGGTAAATATACCGTTTTTCACAAAGCTGTTAATCACAGCTTTAAAAAAACTCAAGTTGTGAACACCGCGACATAAAATTGTACGGAATTTTCAAATTACCATGTGACTAATTGATATATTTCCTGTCAGAGGTGAAGGGTCGAAATAATCAAGTCGTCTTCATTAACAGCAGTGCTAATAACTAGTTTATCAAAATTGTTATTTTAACAGGAGCCCAACTATGAAAAATGTGGTTTTCACCTGGATTAAAACGAGTATCAGAGACACCACGCACAAACTCATCAATCGCTCCATTACAGAGGATACAAAGCTAAACCAGGAGTTCGGAAATGTTTGATTTACACTCACCCATTCAACACACTGTGTCATATGGAATCCACCAAATGATCCGGCGATGTGACTGCACAAGCAATACTTCTCAATAGGTTCACGCTGTAAACTACCAACTCCGCTGTTCACCATAAAACTGTACTGACATGCAATTTTACATATGATCCCTATTCAGTGTAAAACTTGTACAAAGCCTTTTTTCATTAGACAGAGGATTTTCTAATGAATGGGGTAAGTAAACCTGTGACTGAAGTTTTTGTCACTCTGATTGGACAGAGTACTGTGTGGGCGTCACCTGAGCTTGAGACTTAAGAAGTTGTTACCTGTTGTCTCACCATCCATTCATAAGCAGGAAAATGTGCAGAAAATCAAAATCAAGTTGGAACATCAGTTACAATTGGTCGCTACTACCGCATTTTCTTCGATTTTCCAGTCAGTCTTCTTTGACAAAGGACTATATTTGAAATTCACACTTGTTGTAGCTAGTCAGCAACGCGTTTACGCACCACGACTAAGATCAGAACTGTGGCCACTCTTTTATGCTTTTACAGGGGAACCATGTTAATCATTGTGACACTGACCCCAACATAGACAAAACCAGGCTATCAGTTACAAAGCTGAGCTACATTCGATTGTGAACAATGCTCAGTTTATCCTTTCGCCCACAGAGGACACAATGACTGTTCCGTACATTTTAATCGATGATGTCAAGCCTGGGGCTTCTTTCCAAATTGCAATCGCGAATATACTTATACCTGTTGAGTGGCATTTATAAGTATCAGGTGATAGTAGAAGAGTTGGCTGATATGAATTAAACACCACTCATTACTGAGCACTGCATTCGTAGCCTTACAGACTTCATATGGAGCGTCTTTCAGAGGAAGCGCTACACGGAACTTTCGCTCACGTTGGAGGTTGATATCAGCGCTGGAAATTCTGTAAAACATGAAAGCTGCGGACAGTAGTCATATTAAGGAGAATCTCCGATTAACGAGCAAAAAATCACTGATGTAACAGAAACAGAAGGAAAAAACGATTGTTGCCCGATTGCGTGAAAATTGCTTGTAAAGTGCCATTTTGTGAGTAAAAAGACAGAAACCACTTCAAGTGAACTTTGTAAATACAAATTATTAGATGTAAAGCAAGATATTACCATTGTGCAACTGTTATCTAGATAATCTTGAAAGTATCTTGAAGGCATACGGTAGTGCAAATGTTCAGTTGTATGTACGATCGTTTCAGAAAATTATGGTGCAATCTTTGGCAGAAATTGTAAAGGCTATTAGACTAGAATCAAAGGAATCAGCAGCATAGGTGAAGATAAATATATTTCAGAGATAGAGGAAATTAAGCAATGAGCTAGAAATCTTTAATTGCTAGGCTTCGTCTGCCTTATTTGTCCTATCACTTACGATTCACTTCAATATGTACCATTGATCACTCATTTGATTCCTGTTATTTTGGGTTTCGTGTTAATCCCAGATTAACTGTCCTACAAACTTATGAGTGACTTATAATGTGATAAGGCGCCCAGTGTCAACTTCAAGTACCTTTGGAAGAATAACTAGAGTCTTTGAATTAATGTAACAAAGTCCATGAATGAAATGAGCGATGAACAGCAGATAAAACAAAGAAATATACAAAACTGTTTGAGGTTTGATGGACTGTTGGTTTTAGCGGTAATTTTCGGAGCGAAACAATCAGTCCGAGTTAACTTTCGCCAATTGTTATCCACACAGAACAAACTTGAATTTGCGCTCATTGTTTTGACAAAATAAACGAACGCTTATAAAACAGTGCCGTTGTGAGGTATTAGCAAACTTCCAACTACTTCATAGGCAAAGACAACATGGGCTGTGGCAAGCCTTTTCAAGCAGCTGTTAAGAACTCTAAAAAGAACAGACCAAAACTGGGAATACAACGTGGTCTAGCTGTAGGGTAGTACGCCGTGTCATATTTCATAAATGTTGAATCTCACGGGGACATTCCACTTACCAGATCCGTCAAATTGTGCCGGTATAAAAACTACAAATTTTGAAAGTGCTACCCACAAACCTAGGTGTAGCTGGTATTAAAAACCTTCTTGCTTCGAACTGTAAATTATGTAAAGTACATAGATTAACTGTCAACGTTTGTGTTCTACCGGGTTCCGTTGTAGTTGACTAGTAAGAATGTATACATACGAAAATATTGATATCTAATAGATGTATTTGCAGGTTACGAAAAATTTCAATATTACCCCGAAACAACAGATCCTTTCGAAATAATTATTACTGAGTTAAGCTCCAACTACTTTTTCACACGATACAGTTTGAAGATAACGCGAGCTGTGCGAGTTTCCGGGTAGTGACGGTAATTTTGATACACCCAAGAAACACACGATCTCAATGACGTTATTGACATTGGGCAATATAGGAAAATTATACTTACAATAGTCGGTATGCGGTTAGTAATTTAGCGTAAACACGGTTGAATCCCATACTACAAAAGTCTGGAAGCCGGTGGCACATAAACTGTTCATTACTGACCAAAGTTGTTACAGACCACTTAACTGTAATTATTAAGATGTGAGTTCGAAGCAGACATAACTAGCGGCAGCATACTAACCTCTGCCACCCACTGGTCTTTAACATAGTTGGACCGGAATCGACAGGCTGACATAGCTATGTCATAGTGACTCCTTGCATAGAATCAGAGGATGCATGGTGTCAGTTGCAGTTTTACTAACGACGTAATTGGTGGTAAGCAAATCGAGCCAGATCAGTTGGGGATTTGGGTACGTAATGAAACTTTCAGTACAGAGAAGCACAACAGTAACTGTACGTCCGAGAGGTGTAAAGTCCCAACAGGGGTCCAAGTACTAAGTAATTATCACTTAATCACCAGGTCTAGACAGTCGTCTTCTAAGGAACTCTAGAGCAGTCTCACTTTTCTGACAACCAGGTGTTCACTGCCCATATGACCCACATCGTTTGTTTGTCATTTCTGCAGTATACTTGTCCACCCGCCATATCTCTTAGGTTCACTGCTAGAACTGATCTGGCGGAGTGATGATCGCTGTTCATTTGTTGATACTTAGCTTCTTAATCGGGTGACTCAATGTCGTCTACATGAGTTTCACATGCCAGTGTTACAGCTCAGTGTTTTCGAATTTTGTCTATAAACTAAAACAGCGGCAAAACAAAACGGCCGTTAAAATGATGAAAACATACGAGCTTGAAATGTATTTTGAGTGGGGTTGTGCGCCCACAGTAGCGAAAGTCTTAATATGGCCTCAGTTTACTGAACAAATTACCTCCCCCCTAAAGATATTTGTGATGACCTTAACTAGTACAATATAAATGGGAGTAGTGGTAACTTGTTGAGTAAGATGAAAACAATGAGAAAGTGTTTTTAAAACAACCACATAAAAATTGAGTCACTTGACCTTTGTGGAAACATAACTGATACGGAGACACCAATGTACGCTGTGGCAAATAGTGTTGCTTCCAGGTGTTCGAACAACAATTGCCTAAGTCAGGCGAAGCCTGAGTAGATAAGTGCGAGTTCGGCTTCTTGAGTTATTAGTGACAATGACTATTAACAGGTGAATATAAATTATCGACATATGTTGAGATATTCTTGGGAGGGTTACGACCGTTTGGCTCTTCGTTCAAGACGGATAACTCATATTGTAACAGTGTTAGGCTAGATACGTCAGAAAGAGACACCCCAATACTAACTTGTGTACTTTAAAAGTTCAGTTGTGAAAAGCGATCTAGTAACTTTACGTGTGTCCACTTCAGTATCAACCCAGTATATGGAAATCCATAAGTTGTTTATAAAGGTGTTAGATATGATAAATAACACGGTCCTTACGTTTCATTGACACCATATCAAAAATAAATGTCATGGTAACCCACACCTTTTTGTATCACTCTTCAAACACCCTATCTCCTTACCAGCGTTTTTGTACAGACCCAGTAGATATTCTACTGGGCTGTTGATTTTTTTCGGTGATATTTTAATGCATATACAAATCAAAGGTGTTCATCTGTTGTGCACATTCACTGCATATTAAACATGGCAGTTATTTGGTTAGTAGACATCTTGGGACAGAACGTCGACGTCATAGCTAGACGTGGACTGACTGACTTTTTTACACATCATTTTTTTGTCTCGTTCATTGACTTACTATCTAAGCCACAGTAGGTATGAACCTGTAGATCAAGGTAGGATTAGTAAACCAGCGTAAACCATAACGCCGCAACCACTTTCAAACAAACGGGTACAGAGGCATAAATATGTATCGACTGTGAGTTGTATATACAATGACCCATCCTCATGGTAGGTAACTTTACAAAGTGCACACAGCCTTCGTTGAATCTTGAAAGGATAAGACGCTGACATAGTGGGGCGCCATCTACACCTCCATGACCTGTTGGGATGAAATGGACGACCCGGTGACTAAACCATCTAAGTCATTCACCCAATCAGATGGAGAGATTAACAGTCCTCCACAAAGAGTACGAGTGAGACGAAGGATTGCTGGACCTCATACGAGGAACACACATAACGGTCTATTAGCCAATGTCTTCAGGTGCACTCTAAACCCCATGTTTTGTTCTGCTATATTGTAGTTTAGACTCTAAGTCAAAGGTCATGATCAAAATCCACTAAGTCAAATCCAACTTCCATTTTGGGTAACCGGATATGTCTAGCATACAAATTAACCATTCAGTGACAGTCAAAGAGCAAAGTTACAATTCCTATTGGCTGCACGCACACATCCTCTCTGGTTGTCAGCATACAACTTCTCCAACAATTCCACCCAGGTGAGCCGCCAGTAAGGTGAGTGTAATTATGAAGCCAGCTAGAGTGCGGCTACGAACATCTGTACGAAATTTAGTTCTAACGAGGGCAATAGTGTTGCAGCGGTGGCAGTGGTGGTAGCCAAAGCTAAATTCTATTCTCAATACGACTAACTTGAAGCCGTGTTAGACAACAGATTTCTCACTACTAATCTTCATTGACTCCATAAGACTTGGTAGCTACCGGCTAATGTGTGTATGGGTAGGCTGAAAAACAGGGATTTATTGGCTCTCACAGAGTGAGAGAGTACATACATCGGGTGTCTCTGGATTTCATCCGAAAAATTCCATGCAGGTTTATTCCAATTTAAAATCCGATGAATTCGGATAAGTTAATTCATTCAGACATTTAACGGAATTCTGTATAATCGGCAGTCTGACACAATGGTCCAATTTCATGAGACCCCATTGCTTGGAGAATACAGACGGGACAGAAAGCACCAATGCTAAAGGCGCGCCCATGCATACACTCAGCAAATATATGATGCACGCTTCATTCACACGCGTGACTACTCAAGTCAACCCACCCTCCGTAAGTTTCTATTCCCAAATATCACCGACGTTTCACAACTTTTGTGTCCACTAAGAGTGTAGTGGTTACATTCGGGAACAATGTCTAACCACTGGTATGTTTCTATCTTCATACATTGAGCTCCCTGCATAATCGTTTATAGTCCATGGCATTCGTCAGCTTAATCACGTCCACTTGCAAAGGCAAGTGCCTGAGGCCAGCGCAACTGTTCACAGTGGTATGGCACAACAGAAAGGAGAGTTAATTCGAACAACCGTACATCCGCTGAGTGAATGAAAAACCACTTGTTTAGCAGGCGATACACAGAAGGCATGTCAAGAGATAGGTGAAAAATCAAAGGGTGAAGTTCAAGACAGGTACTATATTCAGACCTGACCTCTTCTGCTACTTTGATATTGTGATGAGTTTTGTATGTTGTATTCATTCGGAGAGTTGTACTGATTGAGGCTTTGGTACTACCAGGTTCAACTTTGTCAAACAGGTTGAACGAGAGCTGTCAGACAAAACATGGATAGGCTCACAGGGTTGCATCTCGCACTGATGGCTTCTTAGGGCTGTGACTGCGAAATGTGCTTGGCCTGCGAAGTTGTTTACAGAAAGACATGCATTACGATGTATGTGAAGATATAGAACAACGGACGCAAACATTATCCTGCACGGCTGTCGGATATTCATTTACCTGGCAGTAGTGCAGCCACATGCTCTTTGGTGACGCGTCACGCAGAGCTCATTTACACATTTTCAATAGTCGCTCCTAGTCCGTGGTCATCCTGATGTTGAGACTTGTCCATTGATTTCTGCACATGAGAGTCGTACTGCACTACCCTTAAGCGAAGCTACATGCAGTACAATAGTAGGAGTGCTGAGACAGTTAGGTATGTCTATGAGAACAAGATAACTACATTTATAATTGCGGCATTTTGTTTATGCACAACGAAGGAGGTGTTAGAAAGGTACTCTCAAACATAGATCATCGTTGGTCTCGACCATTAGAGCATTATCCTGTAAGGTCGAACATATCAGAACTCTTTGGAAGCCTGTTGTAGATCTGATAACGTCCATTGCATTCCTCAGTGATGGGACTCAAACAACACTGTCTTACTTAACGTGCCTCTGAGATGGATTGACCTCTCACTATCAAGTGAGCCAGGCACTCGTGCTATCGGTTTCATATAGGTTCCACATCACCCAGGGTGTCGCTTTGTGAATCAGCCTTCACAGTCAGGGACCTCATGTGGACTACCCTGAGCCAAACTGAGACACGCAAGTGGAATCAAAGTGCTGTCCACTAGGATATGGAGTGCACGTGGTCTGTTAGATCGATGCAACATCTGACGGTCCGAACACCGCATCACACTGATTATGATAAACTTGAGTGGGTACGAATTTGACTTCCTAGCCTCGGGTGGGAGGAGGCTTGTAGATTAAGGTATTTGTTAGGCAATCGTTGATCACATCAATCCACTGGTGGTAGGCGAATCGCAAGGTGTGAGACGTAGAATCAATAACACGCGAACATGAATCGGTCGTGGTAAATGCTTATGACCCGACCACACAACACCGATGACGAAATTGGTCATTTCTGTGATTGGCTCTTCAACACAATTGATTGGGCATCAACAAGTGGCCAGCTTTTTCTTTTGGACTACTTCAGCGTACAGGATGGACGCGATCCACCTGCCTGGTCGGCCGTCCTTGGACCTCACGACAGTAGACGAGTTCACGGGAAAGATGAGTGTCTCCATCGCTCAGGTGCTACGAACGTCATTTTTGTGCTAGATACCAGCGATATTACGGTATGAACTCATCCATGAAGGGGTTGTCACCAATTGGTTGACCACGTAATCGGATGACAGTGGCACATTTGTGATGTAACGCACCTTTTTCTCTGCCAAACGTTCTGTCCCAGCTTGGATGTTATACTCGGATTTTTGCTGTACAGCTTCACCCAATCTACTGGCGAGGAGTCAAGAAGAACACGAAGGCGTAGACACACACTGTAATGTCTATTTCCAGTTGGATAAATGAATGAATTGCATTTAAATGTCATTAGTTAGTCGCAAATGTAGCCAACTGCACGTTGAATCAATGTCCAGTGGTTTAGGCCACTTCGCGATAAAGTGGCTCTGCATGGTCAGTTCCATAGCCGTTGCACTCTGTGTGGTTCCTCGGGCTAGCACGATACCCACACCCACCTTCACGCCTAATCCTAATTGGTTCAACTGGAAAAACTTGCACTCCAGTGTTTTGATAATGAAATATTTGGTCAGCCGTCACCGATGACCTGATTAGGTTATTTTGATGATATCGCCCCTCACAATTCGTGAAGCACACACACGTGAATGATGATTGGTATTTACTGCGATACGGAGCATAGGTTGACTAGGACCGACTTGTTTTTTGATGTTTATCGTGAGTCAGCCATTCGGCGGTAAATTCGCGTTGTTGGACACCCAGCTAACCCAAAGATGAGAACTAATTTCCAGGACGCAACCGCGGTACATATCAAAAGCGTCATACAATCATTACTCTTAGCGGCAGGTGGTAATACACCAAGCAGTCCACAGCAGCAGCCATTGGAACAGTAGACATTTCGTATCGGTAAAGCCCGAGTTCGATCGACAACAGCGATGCAGCTCTTTCGAACTTGCTACGAGAAGAAAATTAGGTCGTGGACCACAGCAAGGAATGAATGAAAACTCAATGGACATCTCCAAAGCAAGGGAGGTTGGTTGATAAGGCAAGGTGAGTTGAGACAGAGCTATACTAACCACCGGCAAAATAAAGATTTCTACGGATTGTTCAAGGCGTTGTTTAGTCTGTCCATCCAGTCCGCGAAAACACTAGTGGGCAGGAGCTTTGGCACTTTGCACCTAAAACCGGCAAATCTCCTAAGCATCTGGTGCAAAAATTTTGGTAACCTACTGAATCGACCTACTACCATCGATTAAGTGACAGTCTCACTGTCAAAAAAGACTATGGAAGAATCACTTACACTCTCCCCGGACCTGGCAGACACCTAGCAGATCACTGAATGGTTGCGAAACGCAAATGCAATGGGTAAAATTGGCTTTCTAGAATATACTTTCAGGAATAGTGGTTCGGCTTCGGGAAATGTTCTTCCACAGTTAGTTCACTCTATCTAGGAACAGAAAAAGCTCATGTACTGTAGTTCAGAAGTAATGGGAACGAGCAAAGCACTAACTATTGTCGGGGCATCAGCCTACTAAGCTAAGCTGGAAAGGTTCAAACAGGAGTGCTGATGTAGGTCAAATCTGGGAACTTTGGAGACAAATGTTTTTGAAAAATAATGTGCATTCGGGGCCAGTCGTGGCACTAGTGACGTGATGTTAGGCGGTCACCAGCTTCAAGAAAAGTGCCGTGTACGTAACCAGTCTTTGTACACTCTTTTGTGGACTTCACCAAGGCGTCTGGTTGCTTGAGCTCTGAGGCGTCATGGGCTGTGTTAGGTAAGTTAGATGATTGGTAAGTTCGTTAACTTAACTAAAATTTTACATGCTGTTATTATGGTGAAATTGGATCCACCCGGAATGGGTATATAATTCTTAGGGCTTTGTCTTGATCGCAACCTTAATCAGTTTGTTTTCCAGAATACTACTAGCAGCCACTCTTCTGAACTCAGAGATTTGTATTCGAATGAAATACTGTTCGCCTATTCAGTAGGTGACGTTTCCGTACACTGAGCCTGTTGCGTAATCTGACCGTTCTGGTGCCACTGTTAGCGGACCACAGTGCGCTATTTGAACATAATGAAGGGGAAGTACAGCAAATGGTCATGTCTTTCGAGACCGCGGCGGTCAAATTTGATTTGGTTATGAACACATGCAAAACGTTTCCTCTAAACCTTCTTCGGGGTAAGCGCTACGTCTGAATTTGAAATCCGCATCAAAAAAGACGTCAGGGATAGCCATATAAGTAATTGAAAATCTCCGTAGAAATCACAAAAAACGTTTTGGAGAACAGACTGCTCCCATAAATTGTTCTCTTTTGTTGGTAAAGTTATATAAAATTAAGTAAAGACCGGAAGATAATTCCTCAGCAAATAAGGAAGTGATTATGTGATTGGATAACTGATCAACACCAGGTCACAGTGAAAAGGAAAACAAAACAGCCGGCACTTGACAATCAGTGTTAATCACGTTGGATCAGTGAGAGGTTGATCAGCGTTCTTTAGCCACGGAAGCTTCGGGATCTGAACGAACTTTTCCCGAACACAAATCTGAGTGACAGTTGAATTGTGACCACCTGGGCTATCGATAGAATGTGAGATTTCACCTTTCGCGACAAGGAACCCGATAGATAGTGCGAAACGCTTTCTTTCGCATCCGTGTGCCGATTACATTCGATCAAATGGGTCGAGATTGGTAAACTGATGCTTTCTGCCTCGACATAGCAAAGCCAAGCGAGGTGTTGTTCTCAGACTCTACCGGATAAGCGCCTAATAGTGCAACCTATGTGTAACAAACCAAAGAAACGGCCAAATGAATGGATTAAGAAAGAAGCAACATTATTAAGAACGTTATCTCTCAACTTCAGCGATGCCGCCAGTTTCAAATGAAATTTGGCAACAGAACCTGTGGCATAATGGCATTAGGTAGTTGACGCAGTGTCACTGACACTGTGTCACTTTTGAACGGTTGAACTAAGTAGGCGTCTTCAAATTAACAGTGTACACTGAGAGCTGCGGATATCTTTCTTGCATGTTACTGATCACTTCGGGATTGGCAGTGGAGCTAAGAATCTCCGTGAATTCCTTGATTCTTATTCTATCAAGTCTTCTGTGCAGATCCTGTTTGCTCTATACATCAGAAAACGCAACAGATAAGGTGTGAGACTGAAATGTAACTGCAAGCATTGACCAGTCCATGTTTTCTTCTCAAGTATGCTGCTCTGTAGTGAACCGTCCGACCTGTGTGTCAGTGCCACATGAAGAAAAGACATTCATCCATTGGTTTACTTCTACAGGGTGAAGATGGTGTTGTTATCAACTTTGTTAGAAATGTCTAATACTTTATAAGTGGCTTATAGACAATCCACTACGCAGAAGATATCGTTTAAACACACTCGATAGTAGCTGATTTTTTTCAATATCTTCATCCAACTTGTTGTTATCAAACCTATTTGTGTAGATATCAGTGAGCACAACAAAGCAATGCAAATCAGCCATCCAATCATGTTTCTCTTTCTTGTATGTAGACCAATAATCTTCTAACCGTCACTTAATTCTACTTGATTTCACCAACCAAAGAGAATTTGTTGCAAACTGTCTGTTCGCTGGAGATTTGTTTCACGATAGCTGCATAGACTTGTACTACTTGGGAATTGGCCAGTAGCCAAATATATCCATTAAGTGCGAGTTGAAAGTTCGCGTGGTTAAGACTAACGATGAATTCGGGCCTCTTGGAAGACGTGTCGGAAAATACGGCAGTCTGAAGATGGAAACCATGCTGCTCGTCATTCGTGCAATAGTGCCGTCTACGCTGTTGTATGACAGTGAAACACGGACATTGTATCAACAAAATGTACGGTATCTGGGCTGTTTTCGCCAGTAGCATTTAAGATCCATTTGGCTTAGTCGACAATTCGACGTGATTCTGAAACCTTAGTGCTTCGGTTAGCAAACCAGCCCGATTGGTTGACATCCATCTACAGGATGGTCGGTGAATGGATTCCGAAGCAAGCAGTGTGTTGAAAGCTCAAAGCAGATGAGCAAAATCTAAGTGGTCAGGCTACGATACCAGCGTCCTGCGTTGGACTGCCAGTCGTAGATCTTAGGAAGAGGCAGCTTTCAGCCAGACTATCCGGAAGCGCTTTACTTCACAACCATTCAGAAACCCAGGGTGAGAGCTGTTTCCACTGGCGCCGTAGATCATAGAGATGTGATCATATGGAACTGTCATGAATACGGTCATAAATGCGCTGGCCATCTCATAGTGGTTAGTCATCATCGTACCCGTAGCGTACCATTAACGAAGCGACGACGAGCTTTTTTTGAAAGCATGTAGGATAAATCGATTATGTACCTTTTTCACTCGGATCAACCAACAACCCCAATCGTCCCGTAAGTTGGTCACTCATTTTTCCAAAAACTTGAACGTTATCTGTTCTTTTTTTCTGGTTTCGTTCAGTTTCCCCAATTCGAGCTTAAGTTTCTGTTTGTCTGGTTGGTCCTCTATAGATTGCACTAATATATACTTTTATACGAAGACTCTGATTGCCTTGCAATTTTAAGATCTTCTCTCCTCTCCTAAAATTACCAACGAAAACTTTCAACGTTTGTTTCCGAAAGAACTGGGATTTACTTTCACACTAACCTGCCATCTGGCTCACCAGCATTGGAAGCCTGAAGCACAAAAGCCTGTGTTCACACGCCTGCTGGTCACGTTCCTTCAAGCTTACACTGAATACATGGTGTTTGCACCACAAGGGGTGCAACTCATTCTGTGAGTGTCTTTCGGCTTCATTAATTGTGTCAGGTTGATCCAGGGAAGGGTACTGTCAGTCGTACGCTTGTACCGTGTCCTCTATCCACATGTGAATGTAAAAATATAAGAGAATCAAAAACAGAAGACAAAACAAACCTACCTTCCAGACTACTACAAGGGTAGACTGCAAAGACATTGACAACAGACGGTTTTGTAGCGCAACAAACGAGTGCATTTTGGATACGAAAACCATGGTCAACTTCCAGCCGTTGCGTCATGCCTACTCCTTGGACACAGCTGCACTCAACGGCTACACCAACCGGTTCATACGGTGTTCCCAACAGGGTATGGCCCACATTCGGCTAGTCCCGTTAAATACGAAAATGGTCCATATTCGACAC